>WAAG01092231.1:681-12959 GCA_013390105.1 Tichodroma muraria
CACTCTAATGACCCAGCAGTAGGTCAATTTCAATTTTATTTTATTTGTATCTTTGAAAGAAATGAGATTTCAAAGTCTTGCTTCCTTGCACTGAAGAAACCCAAAACGCTGTATTTTTTTCCACAGAAATTTTCTTCAATACTGTTTTTCACTGAAATCAGTGCCAAGGCTCTTAAAGAAACTGACACAATGCTTTTGAAGCCATGGTGCATGATTTTATGTACTACTGCACCTCTACAGCAATTACATCTATTTTGCTTCTTACACCAGTGAAAATTCCACACATCAGGACTTAAGTGATATGATTGAAATTGCTTATACCATTAAATGACAGTGAAGTTTACAGATAAACGAGGTATAGTTGACAGCAGGTTCTAGCCTTCGTTTTTTTTGCAATACAGGTCTATGTGAGTTAAAAGGCAATTTTTAGAGCCATACTGTCAGATAAAAGCTGAGCAGTTTTCATATATTCACACCAGTGCTCCCAGGAGGGTTTTGAGACTGGGAACTCATCGTGAACTGCTTTATTGAAAGCTGGTGGAAAAATAGCAGCAAACAAAACAACAGCAGGGGTATTGGAGCAAGATGTGTTGCACAGAACCCTCCGCGGTATGTCCACAGCTGCCTGCTCCTGTTCCTGCTGAACCTGAGAAAAGTTCTAATTGCTAAAGCAATAACATGGTTTGAATATATAACATGCAAATTTGAAGAAGCTCACATGACTTCTCTGACATAACAGAGGGTCCTTGAGGTAGGTAAATAGATTCAAGTAATTAAATTTTTTGTGCTTTCACTGTTTTGGTGAGCACCTATTGGGAATATTGGAAATTCAAGTCTGGAATGCTCTTCTAACCTTCTTCTGAAAAATTTCTGTGGTTTGGGTTTTAAAAGATAGATTAAAATCAGTTTGTTTAGATTGTATTTACAGTCCTTCAAAGTCAAATGCTTCCTTTAGACTTAGAAGGAATAAGAACATGTTTTAGCTATAGCATACAGCACTTGAAACAGGGGCTCTATTTGTTTTCTCATCATTGCAGGCATGTAACTTCCATTAGTTTCAATTAGATTCATGTGTTTCTATCAAAGGAAATAGTTTCTTTATAGTGTTGCCCCAAATAATATGGAAACTAAGATTAGAAGAGATATCTGATAGCGCCTTAGAAATCCAAGTCCAGCCTCAATAAATTTCTAAGAAAGCTTGCTGAGCATGAAGCAAAACATATCCCGACTCTGTAACATCTAGGGTAAACACCGTAATTCTGGAAAAGAACTAATTATTTTTGAGTGGATTGTTCATGGGGACCCCTAGTTCATTGAGTTCTGACTCCAATTTTTTTTTTTGTGACACAGTTTATGTGCTGTCTAAGATCAAAAATGTGTTCTCTTGTTTGTACAAGTGATGCAATCTAATTTTGAATCAAATGAAGGGAAAATTTCATGTAGCATGGGAAAATCTGAGTTAGATGTCGTGACCAACCTTCTCTTGTTCTGCTGAGTGACTTCAACCACTCTGTCATCTGCTGGAAAAGAAGCATGGTAAGCTGTATTCAGGAGACTCCTGGAATGCATGGAGGACAACTTCTTAGGCCAGGTGATAGTCCTACTAAACAGAGGGAATGTGACACTAGGTTTGATGGCCACCTGTGCAAATGAGTTAATCAGGGATGTCAAGATTGGAGGCAGCCTGGGCTGCAGTGATCATGCACTGGTGGAATCTGCAGTCTGGAAGAATACAGGTTAGGTAAGGAGTAACATCAGGCTTCTGAACTTTAGGAAGGCAGACTTCCAGCTTTTCAGGGAGATAGTCAGTGGGGATGCTCTGTGAGACTGCCCATGGGGACAAGGTAGCAGGACACAGCTGGCAGACCTTTAAGGAAGATGCTCCACACAGCACAAGAGCTAGTGATTCCCAAGAGAAGGAAACAGGGAAAGGAAGGCAAGAGATTGGTATGTTTGACTAGGAAACTGATGGTCAAACTAAGGGAAAAGAAGTAAATGCATAAGCAGTGGAAACTAAGCTAACAGGAAGAGTATAAAGGAGTATGGCTGCATAAGAAGGGGGTGAGGAAGGCCAAGGCAAAACTGGAGCCAAAATCTCAAGCCAAGATCTGGTGAGGGACACAAAGAATAACAGGAAGGGTGTCTACAGGTATGTTAATTGGAAAAGAAAGATCAAAAAAGTGTACCCTCTCCAACAAACAAGACTGGTGAACAGGTAGCAACAGACAAGGTAGCAACAGACAACCAACCGAGCTACTCAACAATATTTTGCTTCAGTCTTTACAGGCAGCCTCTCTTCCCACTGCCTCAAGTAGATGAACAGCAGGATGGAGAGTGGGAGAGCTAAGTCCCTCCTGTTGTAAGAGAAGAGCAAGTGCATGACCACCTGAGGAACCTAAATGTGCATAAAGTCTACAGGACCTGACAAGATGCATCCCAGAATCCTGTGAGATTGGCTGATGTAGCTCCCAAGCCACTCTCCATGATACTTGAAAATCCATGACAGTCAGGAGAACTCCCAGGTGACTGGATAAGGGGAAACACTGCACCCATCTTTAAAAAGAGTAGAAAGGTGTACAAGTACCCTGGGAACTACTGACCGGTCAACCCTGTGCCTGGGAAAATGATGGAACAGATCCTCCTAGAAGCTGTGCTAAGGCACATGGAGGACAGAGAGATGATTTGAGACAGCCAGCACAGACAGCTTCACCAAGGCAAGTCCTGCCTGACCAACCCAGTGCCCTTCTGTGGCTGGGTGGCTTCATCAGTGGACAAGGAAGAGCTACAGGTGTCATTTATCTGGACTCTCTAAAGCCTTTGACATAGCTGTCCACAACATCCTTCTCTCTGGAGGGTGATGGATTTAATGGGTGGACAGTTAGGTGGCTGACAAATTGCTTGGATTGTTGCATCCAGAGGGTGATCAATGGCTCCTAGTTCTGACGGACATCACTGACAACTGGTTTCCTTCAGGGATCTGTACTGGGGCCAGAGTTATTTAATATCTTCATTAATGACATCGACAAAAAGATCAAGTGCACCCTCAGCAGATTTGCAGATGACCCCAGGTGTGGTGTTCTGTGTAGTGCTGTTGGCTCTCCTGAAGGATGGGATGCCATCCAGAGGGTCCTGGACAAGCTGGAGAAGTGTCTCATGGGAACCTCATGAGGTTTAACAAGACCAAATACTGGTGCTGCACCTGGGTCAGGGCAAACCCTGATATCAATCCAGGCTGGGGATGGACAGATCGAGAGTGACCCTGAGAGGAGGACCTGGGGGTGCTGCTGGGTGAGAGGCTGGACATGAGCCAGCCATGGCACTCATAGCCCAGAGAGCCAAACGTGTCCTGGGCTGCATCCAGAGCAGTGTGGGCAGCAGGGCAGGGAGGGGATTCTGACCCTCTGCTCTGCTGTGCTCTGCTGAGACCCCACCTGCAGTGCTGCATCAGCTCTGGGGTCCCAGGAAGGACACACTCTTGGAGCAAGTGTAAAGGAGGCCACCAAGATGTTTAGAAGGATGGAGGTTCTCTCCTAAGAGGAAAGGCTGAGAGAATTGGGATTGTTCACCTGGTAATGAGGAGGTATTGTTGACATAACTAGGGCCTTTCAGTACCTGAGGGGAACTTACAAGAAAGATGGGGCAAGACTATTCACAAGAACATGTAGTGACAGGCCAAGGGGCAATAGCTCCAAAATGAGAATAGGTTTAGATGAGATAGAAGGAAAAACTGTTACTTGTTTACTTGTTACTGTGAGTGTGGTGAGACACTGGAACAGGTTGCTCAGAAAAGTTTTGGATGCCTCATCCCTGGAAGTGCTTAGAGCCAGGCTGGTTGGGGCTCTGAGCAGCATGGTCCAGTGGAAAGTGTCCTTGCCCATGGCAGGTGGGTTGGAGCTAGATGATCTTCAAGATCCTCTCCCACCCAAATGACCAAGGAGATTAAAGACTTGTTTCTTCTCCCACATTTTTTCAATGCATTCCATTTTTGGATTTAATTGAAAGTTACTGTGATACTTTATTTGTGAATCTGGGAAGTTCATTGTCATATCTGGCTCCTTATAATCCCTCAATATGAGATCAGAAGGGTTTTTTCCCAGAACACAAAAAAAGCAGAGTGCAAACTGTAACTGATCCTTGATCAGATATTCTTTCTTTTTATATCTAGTGAAAACTCTCAGACTCCAGGGATTTCTGGGTCAGTATCTCTGCACTTAACATTGCAGCTGACTTCCTGAAAAATTGTCTCCAAAAAGACTCAGTTGAAGCTGGAGGCACTGGCATCCAGCACAGTCTGTGCTGTGCTGTATGTAGGGGATGTGAATCTGATTAAATTGCTGTGTTTCTAGATTCATCATTCTAAAAAAAAAAGGAATTTTTTACACTCTATATGATGCATATTTGGAGACTGTCCCTCTGAAATCTTATTTTGGGTATGGTGATTTCTGAATTTAGTTTATCTTGGAGGTTTTTGCATCATGGGAATGAAAAAGCCTGTTCAGGTAATAACACCATACAGAGGGCAAGGGAAACTAGAATCTGAGTGTTTCATAGAGTCAATATGCCACAGATAGAATTAATAATATTTTGTCATACTGCTTATGAATCCTGCTCATGATTTGACCTGGAAACAGCATTGTGGCTGCATTTATGCTGATGTTAATTTTTTTTTTAAATCAGAGCTTAGATTTGACATTACAGTTTTTCTCATGGTAAGTCAATATTACAAGCTAAAGACTTCAGGATTGGCTCATTTATTTAAATGTTTTCAGATCAGAATTATTTTGACAGAATTATTTGTGTATTTCAATGGAAAGCTGACACAAGGGAGGGAGGGAAAAGATGAGTTAGTAAATTGCATCAGAAAATACCTTTTTAGTAACTTTGGTCTGCTTTTGAAGCTTAGAAAAGTGTGTACAATTTTGATTAATACTTCAAAATTTCTGGTTTGATGTAATGAAATCTGCCTTTAAATTTTGGAAAACTTTTAGGACATTCTTGCAAATAACTTTTGTGTTAATCAAAGAATATTTATCAAAATTTGAGCTCATTAAAATTCAAAAGGAATGAAAGAGAAACCTAAGCATTTTTCAAAATCTTGAATCTTAGTGAGTTTGCAATCTTTCATTAGAACACTAGACTGTGTCTTCTGATTTATGTATAGGTAATAAGAAAATAAATATCTGCCCCAAGGTGCTACAGTCCCAAATTCAAAGGGTCTTCTGTAAGGGTCATCAAACACTGTCCGATTTGAGGTTTTATACCAATATGGTTCAGGCAAATCAAAGGAGTCAACACAGACAAGTGCAGGGTCCTGCTCCTGGGGAGGAACAAACCCAGGCACCAGCACGGCCTTGGGCTGACCTGCTGGGGAGCAGCTCTGTGGAGAAGGACCTGGGTGTCCTGGTGGCCAAGAAGGCCACTGGGATCCTAGAGGGCATTAGGAAGAGCATTGTCAGTGGGTGGAGGGAGGTGATCCTGCCCCTCTTACTAGGTTTGGCCATAGGCACAAACTGAAACACATGAGGAAGAGCTTTACTGTGGGAGTGACAGAGCACTAGAATGGATTGCCCAGAGAGGTTGTGGAGCCTATTTCCCTAGAGGTATTATAAAGCCATGTGGACCTTTCTGAGTACTGTGCTGTCAGGAGCGTGTTTGAGCAGTAAAGTAGAACTGGATGACTTCCAGTGGTCCCTTCCAACCTCACCAATGTGTGATTCTGTTTTTAAGCCATCCTGGTGCAGAAGTGCTATATAATCTGGTGGAGGCTCACAGAGTGGCACCAGCTTCAGCCAACACCTCTTGGGAAAGGTCCTATTTTTAAGCTAAATCATGATACGACACAGCTAACTTTTTTTTCCCCTTAAAACGTTTTATTGTTTGTACATAAATGCTGTTTAATTCTGTTACGTCGAAGTTATGCAAACCCTTAATTGAAGGCTTGAGAATTCAAACCTAGACCTTCTGTGGGTTTGACTGGTATTACAATATGGCATAATAATCATAACAATTGTCCCAAAATTTTGCTTAGCTCAAAGCAAAACTACTCCTGATTGCCATCTAATGAAGCAGACTAGTATACTCCTGTCGTATTACCCCTATGATTACTTCCTGTCTGTAAGAACCTAAAGGGATATCACATATCTATGTTATTGACATATAACATCTATGGGATATATAATATATAAGATGGGATACATAACAAATAAAGGATAACATATATCTATGTTGCCCCTCTCCATGCAACCAACAAAATCCAGACATATGAATCTCAGACTTTTCATCAGGGGATGAGGAAATAAGGGGAGAAAAATCAGGACCCTCTGCACAACTTACGGAAAAAAAACACAGGGAAGAATAAACTTAATCCTGTAGGTATATGTGGTGTTGAACATACTTCCCCTTGTCAGAACTGTATTTAAATAGAACTGGCTGATTCTTTTTCACTGTATGTGAACACTTATGGTTTTTAATGAATAACTGCCTTTTTATAGTTGTAGGCTCTGTGACCTCTAACAGTTCCTTTTACAGACAATTATTTTCTTTTTGTTTTGAATATGTCTCTAAGGGAAGCAGATTTTTTCATAGAAATTTTCAGGTCAGTCTTATGCTCTCCCAACTCCTTCACTGATCTTGCACACAGTTAATCATTTTCTTTCACCACTGGTTTAAGACACTGCACAGACTAGGAAAGATTATTCCCTCTTATGCATCCATCTCCAGGGTTTCTAATTCATTCTTTGAATCATGTTATGAACTCAGAATAATGAAGATTTAAATGCTTTTTTACATCTTGTTTCTGTGTGATGTGGATTCCAACTTACCATTATTGGATAGATTGGGTCATACTAGTTGCAAACAAAGAGTACAAACAGCTTTTTAAAAAGTTATGGTTCTTAGTTTCTAAAGGAGCTGAAGCTAATCCACATGCTGTGACTTGTATGCTCAGTTACCATGTTGTCCTGAAGCACTGTACTCCAAGGTAAATCACTAGAATTAACAGATGGTATCTTACATTCTGGATAATTTTATAGTATCTTCTTTTTACTTCTCCAAAGAGATTAAACAATATCCAAAATCTGCTTGACACCAAAATTAAGTCACTTAAATGTCTTGAAAAGAGTGTAAAAAGATAAGCAGGCAGAAAATGAGATGCAGAATGGCTAGGAATAGAGTAATAAAAACACTGATGTTCTGGTTTGGCCCTGATTGGCCAATGTGTTAATATTGACACATGATTACACCAATGAAAAGAACAGGTGCGCCTTTGTGAATATACGCTATGAAGTGAGAGCCCGGGAATCGCCCTTCTGATTTCTGGTGGTGGGAGACGTGAGGAGGAGGCCGGGCCGAGTTCCTCCCCCGCCCCCTTGCCGGCAGCCCTGGCCGGGCAAGGGGAGAAGGAGAGGCGGGGTGGGAAGGCAGGCCGGCGGTGCTGAGGTCTGCCGGCCAGGGACGGCCCGGCCCAGGCAGCCTGGCATGAGCCGGGCCAGGCCGGTGCGGGTGCCGGGCAGGCAGAGGGCGAGGCGATCGGGCCTGGGCCTGGCACTGCCGAGCCCTGACCGGGCCGGGAAGGATCCCGGCCGCCGCCTCCCAGGGCAGCCAGGGCCGGGCTCGGGCTCAGCCCCGGAGGTCCTGCACCCCTGCACGGCTTCGGAATAAGACACGGTGAACTGCTCTACAGCCCGGCAGAGATCCTGGGAGGGATTTTAACCCTTTCTTGACCAGGTGAAACTTCCAGAGCATGAATCCTGCCCAAGTGAGAGAAAGAAGAGACTGAAGGAAATATGGAGAGACACAGCATGAGACCTAACGTCGGGACAGTGAGAGAAGAATCGTAGGCTGGAAGGAAGATTGAAAGAGTCGTCTAGTTTTAGGTGGGACTTATCTTGTAAGGCCATAGAGAATGGACTAAATACCCCTGTAACATATGAATTGCTTTTAGGAAGATGCAAAGTTCTAGTCGGAGCAGTGAAATGACGTAACTGTGATTTAATACAGAGGAAGACCGAGAGAGAGAGATGACGCCCTCTACCTAGTGAGAGAAGAGAACCTCAGTTTCTTGAGATGAAAATGAGATAGATGAAGAGAAAATTCGTTTTATACTAGAAAAAACATCCTTAAACTGTACTCTAATGAGCTGAACTAGCCCATGAGCAGCTGTTGAAGGCTGTCTCATAGGAGGGAGCTTCACAATGGCAAATTTCCTTTCCTTGGGCAGGCCATTGGTGAAGGGTGAGAGCAAGAGAACTGGTATCTTGTAAAGAAGTTCTATTCAAGAAAAGACTCTTCTCCCTTGTGAAATTAAGAAATTATTATTCTAGAGGTGATACTGACTGAAAATCCCGTTTTTTTTGTCTTTTCATGTTGTCAGAAAAGGGAATAGTGGGGGAGGAGAAGTGGTTTTTTGAAAGTTTCATTCTGATTCTTGTGTGGTTCTTTTTTCTTTCCCCTTTTAGTGTTAGTTAATAAAGTTTTTATTCCTTTCAAGTTTAAGCCTGCTTTATTCTTGACTGAGAAATTTCAAATTGGCAAACTAAAACCACAGCACAAATCGGTGTTTCTGCCTGGTTTCGAACTGAAACCATAACTGCCAAACTTGAAAATACATATAAGCACTGAAAAAAGAAAAAAAAAAAGAGGTAGATATTGGTAATAACAGGTATGCCAGGTAATAACAGTATAACCTTGCCAGAGATGCCTATGGATGCTTGCTGCTGTTCCACCACCAAAGGGAGAGAAACAAAATGAGGCTCTATCTTAATGTGTGTATTTGAGAAAGACAGGTTTGCCAGTAGCTCTGGGTAGACTCAAGGTGACTCTATTAAGCTCTTTCCAAAGACATCTGAACCCTTTGTAGAGCAAGGGTTTAATTTGAATGGGCATGATCCATCCTGATTAGGGATGATGCTGAAACTCTTGGGTAGATTTCAGGACAGAAATAAGAAGAAACAGATATTTGATGAGTCCCTAAAAATAAATTAAAAAAAAAATCAGCTCTGGTTAGAGGCAGGCTTAGCGAGGTGAAGGGGAATTAGTTGTAACAGCTTGTGCTGGAGGCCAGCAAAAAGTACAAATAACTAGCAAATGCCTTTGGTATGAGTCTGTCACTGAAATTGCTGATGAACACTTCCAGAGACTGATTTAGATTATCTTCTGGCCAAAGATTTCAGACCTGCCAGGGTTAC
This sequence comes from Tichodroma muraria, assembly GCA_013390105.1. Taxonomy (NCBI): domain Eukaryota; kingdom Metazoa; phylum Chordata; class Aves; order Passeriformes; family Sittidae; genus Tichodroma; species Tichodroma muraria. The sequence goes on from WAAG01092231.1 coordinate 9,867, forward strand.
TCAGATTTGTACAGTGTTTCATCCTCATATAAATGCCTCTGGGCATGAACTAAGCATTTTCTGGTTTGCATTCTGATCAGAGGGAAAAAGAGACTTGGAAAAAGGCACCTTGAGCAGAGGTCATTGTTGATGTGCCCCAGCTCAAGCTCAACTGGTTTAAATCTCTTTATGGGAAAGGTGAGGATCAGATGGGCAAGGTAATGCCTATCTTAGCCATTTACAGAGACACAGACGTAAAGGCTGTTGTTTGTGCCACTTGGGTTTTCAACTGCTAGGAGCCACTCTCTAGCACCCATTTCCAGTACAGAGGAAAAAAGTTGGTTACCCTGTTTTTGAGTGCAGTTTCACAGCCCAAGGACAAGGAAAAAACTGGCTGTGCCTTCCAGCAATATAGGAGAAAGGCCTCTCAAAAAATACAAACCAGCAGTAAACCAAATGTGCACAAGGGAAAGCAGAAGGAGAGGAACTGACTGTCATTCAGCTTCTTCTGCTTGAAGCCTGGTGAAAGAAGCAGAGTGGCTCAGCAGGTACAAACAGCATTATCCTGTTCTCTTCAGGGAAGGTAGAGCCATTTTTCACAATCTCAAAGTGAAAATATGTTTGTGCTTTTTCTCCTTGGCTGGTGTTTTACTTGCAGTCAGGCCAACTTTGATGTAGTTAGCACTTGCTTTCCCTCACGGTACTAGGAAAACGCCTTGATTCATTCATACCCACTACTGAGAGCAGTCCTGGTTTCTGCTGTAAATTCGTAACGTGTATGTGTGTGCCAGATTCTACTGGGGTATGAGATGAAATGATTTTACTTGATGAAATAAAAACAATTTGGAAAGGCTTTGAACTGGTTCATGTCAGAGTGGTTTGGGTAATATTCCTGCTTCTTCACATTATTGTAAGTGCCTTTGATTTATAATATAAATAGAACAACATTATGCTAAAAAATTAAAGCATTTCCTTTTCTGAAGGGAGTGCTGCAGCTTACTCAAATTAAACCTCAGTGTTTCTATTGTAGATGTGCTTTTGGAAAGTCTTAATGCAATTATGAATCTTACACTCACAATAAATCTATGACCTGTAGTTTAAAAGCAGTTGCTTACTCTAAATGCAGTAGAGAATCACAGAAATGACTCTTGCAAGCGAAATAAAGTCAGATTCCGTTTCCAAGATTTGCTTAACTGACAGATGAGGCACTCAGGACCTTTCAGGATTAAATGCTTTGTCAGGCCAGGCTGGATAATTTCCCTTTCTCTTTTCATGTAAATGAAGATACTGGAAATCATAGAATATCACTCAAATTAATTCAGTGAATGAACTTTTTTCCCTAGATTTTTGCTTTTTGCTCTGATTTCCCTCTTCCAAGGGTGCCAGCTCTTTTCATATCACCTCCACTTTTCTGTTTCAGCTCTCCTTTGTTCTCTCTGCATCCCCAAATTAATTTCTTGTTCAGTACCTTTCCAAGGGTCCCTTTCCTTCCCACAGAACACCAACTTCCACAAATCTTGAGTGAACATGATATTATGGAGACTTTACCTCTCTCTCTCTCAGATTTGAATTCAATTGCCCAACAGATTAAAAAGCTGTTAGGGAGAACTGGCAAAAAGTTTTATAAGCCTCATTTTCTTAGGACATCAAGCTAGAAGGTAGCAATATATTAAAGACAGATAATTGATCTAAGTATGAGGACAAAACAAATTATTATGAATATTGCAATTCAGTCTGCAGAGAATTATACTTCTAAAGAACTTGTGCCAGTAGATGGAAAAAGAATTATATAGCCAAATACATTTGAAGGAAAATCAAATCAGAATCAGATGGTTGCAGTTAGTGGAAGAGAAACTGATTTATAATGTATATCATTGAATGTCATCTACAATATTGTGATTAGTGTTTTTCCTACTTAAAGGAAGTACTATCGGATTAGCATTAGACTTTCACAATATCCTTTGTAAAAGAAGGTTAAACACATGAAAATTGGGCATGTAACTTTTCTAGAATGAAAAGTACTCTCAGCAATCTAACTAAGCATGAAAATGGAACTATAATGTATAAAATAATGTATAAATAGTAGTAACATCTGATTCAGCAGTTCTGATCCATATGGGCTATATCCCCATATAATATAGTCAGAAAACACAATACTAAAATGCAAATTTTGAAAGGACTGTGATCAGTGTTTTTTGAATGGCTGCATAAGGCTTTCTTAAGTTATAAAATTTTACTCAGTAATTCCTGCAGAGATTGTTATTATTTTCCATGCTATGTGTTTGAAAACTTATCAAATTTGATAATTTGTGGCTGAGTTATAGCATATCTTTCAGAAGGACATTCATGACTAATGAACCACTTTCCTTGTGTTCCAATGACTTGTTACAGTCATTATTAAGGAGCTGGATTATATTTGCAATTTTTTTTAATTTCAAAATTAATTTTTAGTCATGTATTTGTCTACCATTTTAAAAAGCTGTCTAAAATTTGGCACCTGTGCAGTTACTTGGAAACTGTTCAAATTATCTTCTGATCTTTAGGTTCTGGCTTCATCAAGAAGATGGTTTTATAGTCCGGGTGCTTTGAGCTGTGGTTAACTGAAAATAGAAAAGATTAAACCAATAAAGTAATTTTCCTTCTTAGAGTTCCACAGAGGCAAATTCTGCAGTTGTTCTTGCATGTTATGTTGTATGTGTAAAAAAAGTCCAGCTTAAAATTCTAATCAAACTGTGAGTTTTATGGCTAGTGGTTACAGTTTTCATATGAAGGCCTGCCTTAGTATAGAAACATACAATGGCATGTTCATCAGTAATATCTTATTTTTATAGAATTGCTAACAAATGGGAAAATTGCTAGCAGCATTGCACTTGAATAGAATTTTAAAGCTAAGCAAATACTAGGAAGACCTTTCCATGCACTCAAGATTGATTTTTTAAAATGCATCTACAATAGTGAATCCTATATGTTGTTCTGAGAGTACCAGCATACTCAAGAAGTGCTGTAAAAATACTGGAGAAAATGTCTAATTTTTAAACATAAGTTGTCAATATTTTCTGGAAGCAGATGTTAATAGGAGCACTGCAGTGTGAAGTTCTAGATTCAGATGGAACT
>WAAG01092238.1:0-23721 GCA_013390105.1 Tichodroma muraria
ACCACCCTAATACTTAGAAAAAGCCCCTGACCTGATTTTCCTGCGATCCTCAACTCCACCAGAAGACTCAGCTATTAATCCAGAGTTCTCATGCCCAGCTCCTGTTACTGATTCCAGGAGGTAGTGGAAAATGTTGCAGCTGGTGTAAGGATGTTCTCTACCCAGTGGCTACAGCAGCTGAGCAAGGTCCTAAGAATAATCCAGCGTCCCATGTTATCCCTCCCACTTTGGTGTTCGTGTTGGAAGCCTGATCTCTAATTTTGAATTAGAATATCATTGAGCAAGGTGAATTCCTGACATGCTAAAAGGTTCAGAGAAGAGCTTGTTTTTTGATTTTTTGTTTTTTCCATGTAGGCATTTCTCCTGATCTTTGTTGTCTAGGATTCATTTGAGGAGTAAAATATTGCCTTTTCTCTCAACATTTTTTTTCCTTTTAAGACAGTACATATATTTGTTGGGAAGGAGGACAGGGAGCTGAAATATCAGAAACTCTTTGCTGGCACAAATAATAGCACTAGTAAAACTACTGTAAGTAGAGAAGTTCTCACATCCAAGTTGACATGAGAACACAGGGCTGGAAGGAGCAAGTTGACAGGCTGAGCCCAGTAGAGAACTCCTTTATCTGACAGCACCAAAAGTCCTGAATCAGGTGAGAAACACTAGCCATTCAGGAAGAATAGCAGACTGTCTAGAGGGATTGCCTTTCTTCAAATTTTGACGGTGTCTAGTGCCTCGTGCATCCTGCCACTGTGTAATTAAATAGAATGCACAGCCACATGGCTCAAATTTGGAGTGTAGATGGAAAGAGACAGCTTAACAAAGGCCAAAAGCAGCTACAGAGGTGGTGAACTCTGAAGGCACCCAGAGTGTAAAGTTCTTTGGTAGTGTGTCAATTCCTGGCTAAAATTTGAACATCTAAAAGAAGCCATGAAAAATGCTGTTGTTTGAGTCAATGACTAGATTATTGTGCAAACAAATTTACAGAAAGAGACATGCTCATTCTTATTTGTTCTACTGCCTTCCCACAACTTCATCTGCTGAGCATGATGCCCTGTGGTCTGGGATATCCCTGAGCTCAGTTGGAGTCAGCTGTGTCTTTCCAATTCCTTGTGTCCCCCAGCCCTTCACTGAGGGATGAGGAGCAGAAAAGACCTTGACTCTGTCTAAGCACTTGCTCAGCAGCGATGAAAACATCCCCGTGTTACCAGCTCTGTTCTCTGCACAAATCTAAAACATGGTCCCATACCAGCTACTGGGAAGAAAATTAACTCTGTCCCAGCCAAAACCAGCACAAAAGGATTGGAGTATAGTAAACAGCTCATCTAAGATACTGTCTAAATGCTATTTTGTTCTGCTTGGGTTAAAAAAAGTGACTGAAAATCGGCAGATAAATCAGGAATTGGATACATGTGCCATGCAGACAGTTGCTAGAGAGCTCTGCCTTTTTTTAGTATCATTAGTTATTTATTATCAAGTGTCTCTGGGTTCCTAACAGGGAATAGTGACTGTCAAATAAATGAAGAATTAATCTGTTATCTGCTGGTAGCTACTAAATAGGTAGATAATAGACTCTCACAATGAAAAAGAAAATCAGGCCAAAATCTGTGGGTATCTAGTTCCAGTGCATATAGGGAGGTGATAGAAAACAGCAATGCATGAATTCCACACATAGCAAAATAGAAACAGGACAAAAATGCTTAAAAGTGCTTAAAAGTTTTTCATGCTTAAAAGTTTGGTTACTGTTCATGAGAAATTAATTTTGAAGCAAATCAAAGTAAGAAACCAAATATATAATGTATCACGGGGTGATTCCATAAATACACCTGTTTCCATGGATAAAAATAACTACTGATAAATTTAAAGAAAATCATCAGAAGTAGTAAGACTGAGATAATATTGGTAAGCTCACTTTTTAATGTGGCTTGATAATTTATGTTAGTACAGAATTTTTCTATAGAAAGGTAAGACATGAGGCCTCCTCTGCTTTGGTACTTGCAAATTTCTGCTCTATAACACTGTTTAGCACTTCCTAAAATAAAAGTTTCATTAAGAAATCATTAACAAACTTGTTCAATATTCTAAAATTAGGTAAAGTTGGTACATATTTAGATATATCTCTAGATTAGGTCTATTTATAGAAGCCTCAATAAATAATGTATGTATCTTAATTTTTATTTTCTAAGTACAAACACCTGCTTAGAGATTTTCTTCCTTTAAGCCTGACTTTAAACCAGTTCTGCACCTACCAGCACAGCTTTTGGTACTTTCACCTGCAAAACCCTTTCTTGTGTTGTTTTTGGCTTTTGCCAAGCATTTGGGGAAAACACTTGCTGGCTGTTGGTTCATGAACTGTAATAAATCAACAAAAAATCAGTAGGCTTCTCTGTGTATAGTCATATCCCAAAGTAATGAAACAAGTGCACAATCTTCATGGAGTTTCTTTACCCGGATGCATTTCCAACCAAACAAAAAGCAAAATATATGTTTGTCTTCCTCTGTATCAATATAAGCTCTGATTTAATAAGTAACCATTTTATTTCCCTAGGTAGCATTTTCATGAGCACAGTGCCTGATTGCATGTGGTGGCTGATCACCTTGAGGTGGTTTATATTCCAAGATGTCATTGGAAATGGTCTGTAATCCCAATTGCATCATTTCTCTCTTTCTGAACAGCTTAATATGAAGCAACCTGGTTGTCAGGAGTGATCATGCCACGTGCTGAGAGTTTTTTCTGGCTGCTTGGATATCCATGTCTATTAGTCATGGTAAATGTTCTCAGCTGGCTTCAGCAGCAGATTGTCTTAGATGAAGCCTGGGTTTGGTGCTACAATTCCTGCCCCTCTCAGCACAGCCCTCTGGGGCATCAGGACCCCTCTCCCTCGTGGGCAGACAGCACTATCTTAAAGCAAGGAGGAGCTTGGAGGTGAAATTTGCAGACTGTTCTCTATTCTTCTAAAATACTTCTATGTCCATGTAAATATCTTGAATAAGGCATATTTCTGTGTAAAAGGTGTGCTGGCTCACAAATGAGCAAAGGCTTCTGCTCCACCAGGCTGGGAGACCAAGACTGCTATAAGCAGCCAGAGCAGGCTGTGGTAATGTGGGTTGGCTGGGAGACACCAGAGCTGCACATGCTAGAAAGTTGGGAAATGGAAAGGCAATGGATTGACAAGGTAAACCAGGAATGTGCTTTTGAATTCTCCAGTTCTTGGTAAATATTTCTGTTCAGATTTTGATATAGTTAACATGATAAAACCCTTTTGCTCCCACTGCGATTTACCTCTGGATAGGTATTTTTCCTAGTGTTGTTTTCTTTTTATTTTGATTTATCTCTGGAAGAGGAGGCAAATCGTCCATGGTGGAGTTCCAGTTAGTCTGCAGTGCTTGCTCAAGTCCTGTCTTTAAGACTTGCCAGATGTATTTTTATTTCCAAAGCTTGTCTTTCAAGGAGTTTCTAAAAGAGAAGCAACAAATTGTGTGCAGTATGGAACAAATGGTTAGCTGGGTTAATTTAAAAGAACATAAACATAATCCAACCACCCCCTACACATGATGATTCACTATAGGAAAAAAAAAGCCTTTAGTCTTTAGTCCAGCAGAAGTTGTAATACAAAACATGCAGCTCCTGTGCCTGTGGTTCCACTGTGTAAGATAAATACACAGCTTGAATAACATAAACAAACAAAACTAAAATCCCCAAGCCGTCATTTTATATGTAAGAAGGAGACTGAGTGTTTTCTTTGAAGTCACCCTGAATTGCTGGAATGTTTATATCCTGCTGTTCTGGCCTATTATTTTTGAGCAGAACTCTCTTAGAAAAAAGGCAAAAGGGATTCTCCCAGCAACTTTGGGAAGTCAGCTGCATGTGCATTCAGTCCCTTCCCTCACAGGCAATTCCCAGCAGGCCCTGTGGCTGTCACAGAAGTGGTGCTGGAACTGACTGAAGAGGTTCATGGCCAAAGGTCTTGGTTGGCTCTGCTGTGTTTTGCCAGCTTTGATGTGGCACAGGAGCACTGCAGACGAGCACGTGCTGTTGACATTTGGATTTCTGCACACTTGCCCTTTGCTAGACTGCTCAGGAAGATTACCTGCTGTGGACTCTGGTATCAGAAGGAGGTCAGGTGAGTGCTGGTGCTCTCTGTGTGGGTGGTGTCAGCTCCCAAATCACTCTGAGCTGCAGTTCTGGCCCTTTGTGCTGCCCTAGTGCCCCCTGCACCACAGGACACCTGCAGCCTCCTGCTCTGCCTCTGCTCTCTGAAGTGACATGTGGCAGTCTGTGCATCTCCTCTTCTTCCAGCTATCAGAGCTCCCTCCTTTCCACAGTGGAGCTGCTGTGCCTGGGGCACTGGGGTCAGTGGGTGCCAGGTGAAGGAGGTGCTGGGCTGGGCTTAGGTGGCTCAGCAGTCCCAGTAAGAGAGGGAAAGGATAAGGGCTCTCATCTCTGCCTTACACTGCAGAGTGGAATTCTGTATGGACTGACTCTGCCTCACTGTCCCTCTCCTGTATGTCTGAAAGGAGGTAACTTAAAGAGAAATAGTTTCCACAGCCCCTTTTAGAATTATAGATTTGTTAAGGCTGGAAAAGACCTCTGAGATCATCGAGTCCAGCCATTAACCCAGCATCACCACCATGTGGAACTTGAAAGGCACCATTTCTTTGACCCCTCGCCAGCAAGGAGGCACCTGCTGTTCCTTCCAAGTGCTGTTCCCAGTGCTCTTGTGAGTTTTACTATCTCACATCTTTTCGTATGGATTATATGAGGTGTACTGTAGGAAAAAATTCACTATTGCTTATTCCTTTAATAATGGAGCACTGACTGAGCTGGTCTGAAGGTATTCTGGGTATCTGTCAAGTCTGCTATCATCTTCAGCACAGCTGATTCCAAATACTGTTTGGGAAACTGTTTTTCTGTAAGAACATCTTCTCTGGCACAGACAAGTGCAATGATTTGAACTCTTGAATCTTGGGTCTTCACTGTTCCCTCAGATTTTGCTAACCAGGGATGGAAGCATTGGGAAAAGATTTATATAAATGAAATAGTTGTAGAGTGCAGAATTACTGTCACGTATTTGTCTCCTGGTCGTTTTATGTTCCTACCCTGTCCCTTGGTACCTGTCACTCTTCCAAGGGAAACTATAAATGAAAACCAGATTAAGGTGTTTTCAGAGCATCAGACCCAAAAAAGCCAATCTATGAGAGGAGGCAGCTTTTCAAAGGTGTTATCAGAAACTGAAGTGTATTTTCTGCTCAGTGTTGGGGGTTTTTCCATCCAATATCTGTGTCTGTGTATCTGTGAAGCATTTGGGAAGAGTTATTGAAAACAGCTGGTGATGGCTGCCCAGAGAGACACAGCACAGTTCCAAAGCTTGCTCAGAAAGCTTATTCCTGTGATGAGAAAAATGAACTTCAAGTAACTATCATAATGAATATCTCTTCCACACATTGCATTTCCCATCTGCAGAGTGGATCAGGAATGGTTTTGTTCTCTCTTCTGGGACCTGAGAGCAATCAAGCTGCACCCCCCACATCCCACCTTCCCCAGGTGGGGTCAGTCTGGCACCATGTCCTATTCAAATTTCTCAAATCACCCCAGCTATGTGCAGATAGCTATGTGTCCATAAATATGCCTCCTGCACCCTGCCACTTCCTTTTAGGTTATTAATTGGTCTGAAATCACACAATATCTGCATCAAACGCTGTGGGTACTGAAAGAAGAGATGTTTCCATTGCTTAGCATCAGAACTCACCTGCATTCCCATGTGCTGCTGCAGAGACTGCGATTCCAGTTCAGTGGAATGAGGGCAGCTACTTGCACTGAAATGTCAGACCTGCCCCTCAGAGCTCAGGCATTTTCTAGAGCAGGTGGACAGAGGTTTGTGCTGGGAAAGCATCCAGAAACAGGCTCAAAGCTCAATGCTAATTTGCACAGGGTCTCAGCGAGGGCCCCCTGTGATTGCCTGTCCTGTTTCAGAGCTTCATTTGTTATCTGGGTTACTGGAAGATGTTGAAACTGTTATCACAGGGTCTGTGATTGTGGTTCTGATTCAGTTCCTTCTTTGGATGTCTGTGGGAACCTGATGTGTGTCTGTGGTAATTGAGTCAGACCCTATATCAACACACATTTGCTGTTTCATTGGATCATGGAAATGCTTAGAGAAAACAGCGTGGTGCTTGAAAGATTTTTGCAGGCCAAAGAACTTTACAAGTTTGTCCCATTTTTTTGCAGAAAACTGGATTTATAGTCTCTAGGTTGAAGAGTAGGAAAGTTAATCTGATGTGTCAGTTATTGGATGGTGTGGAAGCAATGCCTGCCTGTAACATTCAACCTGTCCTGCTTTTGTTGTGCCTGAGCAGGAAATCTCACCTGGGTCAGTTATTTGCTGAGGAGGCAGAGGGAAGAAGGCATGTTTATTTCCAGGCTGTGGGTGTCTTGGAAACATTCCTTCTTCTTGTGTTGTCTATTAAAATGTATATTCTGCTTGTCATGCTGCAGCAGAGGCCTAACCCCAGGGTATGCTGGTGGAACACAAATAATGTCTTATTTCTTAACTCTGGGTAAGTGGAAGTCTCTATAATGCTTTAGCATTATGTTTTATAAATAATTATGACAGTATAATAAGCTCAGCCTTTTTCAAAACATTGAAGGAATGGAAGAAAGGGAAAATGGTCCTTAAATAGACTGGGGTTTAATCAGTTGGTGTGAAAAAAAAAAAAAAAGAAAAAAAAGTAGTAGTGCTGCATGTAAGTTTCCAAGCAAATGTTAAAATATAAAGGAGTTGTAAAATTTCCTACCAGCCTAACAGGATCCTTGCAGTAGTCCTGTGGCCTGAGGGACACAAGTCATTCCTGATGTGGGGTCCATGGGTGCATGCTGGGCTTCTGTAGGGGGGTGTCTGGCTTGGTCAAATGAGTTCAGAAGGCAAAGCAAGTCACTGCTGCAGTGCCTGGGTGGTCCTGTTATTTTGGGAATTAGCTTCCCAGCTAGCTGTGCATTGAATGTACAGAGAGGGTGCCAAGTTGGTGGTGTAGAACGTGTGCCTTCATGATCCACTGGGATGGTCAGATGTGGGTCTGGAAGAATGCTACCATTTTTGAAGGCTGTAAACTGATGTGTGTTTAGCATGGATATATGTGAAGGCAGCTTATGGATGGTGTTCTTGAAGCTTATGCCTTGGGAGGAAGCACAATGCTTTAGCAGAGTTTGGTTAATGATGCCTCAAAGAAAACAATCCATTTATCCCAGGTTTAGGCTCATTAGGAGGCCTGGAAACAAATCTAAACTTTCTATTAGCAGGGCGGTTCTTGAAGGTTGTGCATATTGTCCTGAAAAATAGGATGCAGGAGAGAGAGAATGTGTTACTCAGGCTCTGGCTTCTTTCTGTTCAGATGCAAAAGTATGGATTTGAGCCTTCCTTTGGTTGAGCTCCTGGTTGCCTGCTGATCCAAATGCATCAGTCACTCCTTGGGAAGTGTAAGTGCTTCCTCAATGGCCATGCAGTCTTTGGCCTCCTGGGTTGTGCACAAAGGCTGGGAAAAGGACCATTGTGTTCTAAGTCATGTGCAAATAGTGGGAAGAAGGGAAATGTCTTTCAGTACCAGGTGCTAAATTAGTCTTTTGAAGTGTTGACGTTTCTTTTAAATGTATGAAGTTCCCAGGCTACACTAAACACTGCATTTGCAATTCAGATAAGTCGAATTAGAGTACTAATCTCAACCCTACAGTAACAGATTTTGAGCTGGAAATCCCTGGGAGTGGTGCTGATCATCAAGTCTGAAAACATGAATGATGAAGCCTCATGAGAAGACAGTCACAAAACAACCAAATGTGTTTAGTGTGGTATAATAGGTTGTCATTTTGTCAGATAGGCTGGATTTAAAGAATGAAATTAAGCTACAGAATGACAAAACCTTGTCAATTAATACCACTTCAAAAAGGAACATGACAACTGTTCAAGGAAGATCACGAATAAGAAGCAGCTCCTAAGTAGAAGGAATTGGTAGATGCACCACTTTCTCTCTGGAAATCTGATGCTAAAAGTGGGGCATCTCTCAGATATGGGCCAAACATACTGCAAGGTCAGCCTTTGGCATGGTTCTTGGAGGCCTCTGGATCTTGATTGAGTCAGCAAGCCAGGGAAGCGTGAAAACAGAAAGCAGGAGCAAAAATCAGAATTTGGAATTATTTAAATGGTTCTTCAGCAAAGTTGCCTGCAAGAGCTGACCTGCTGGTGTACTTGACTTTTTAGCATATGCAAAGCAAAATATGCCAAGAATCAGCAGAACCAACAATATGGGAAAAGTTGCAGTTACTGTAACTTTGTGCTAATTTCATTTAAACCTTGAGGGATTCCCTTAAAATGTGTCCTTCATGCACTCTCAAAACTTGTTCTACACTTGAAAATACATCTAGTGAGGGCAAAGTGTTCACACCTGGGTGTCTTAGTTGGCTGAGGCTTTTTTTCAAAGGGTGCTCAGAAATCTCAGTTTCTGCAATGGTTTCAAGGATAGGGACATGGGGTTGTGCTCTCCGAGAATCTCCACTCCAACCTGCCTGATGGATTTGACTAAATTTTTGTTTAAGAATTGGTCCAAACCAAAGAGTTTGAGCCAAGATGGCCCATCGTGTTAAAGAGGTTGGATCTCACACGTTTCTGGATGTGGCAACCGAATTAGCTGGGATAGATCAAAGCTTAGCCCAGGTTCCCTACACGGAGGAATAAACCTGGAACCCTGGGAGGAGAGGTGCTAAGACCTTAGACTGACAAGGTCAAGCCCCTGCCCTATAGCCACGATTGGACACCTGCCCCAGGTAAATCCTACAAATTGCCACGTTAGCCACCCGCCCTCGTCTTTCGGAAGCTAGCCCTCGGACCACGTGGTCTTTGGGGTGCAGCTCTCAGGCCATGCGGTCTTTGAATGCTGCCTTCTGACCACGTGGTCACTCTGATGCATTAAAATCTATCTCTGGCTACTGCATCAGACCTGGCCTGACTCATTTAGCCACTCTCAGCCCAGCCAGACTGGAGCTGGGATCGCCGCCACGCCGCGATGTCTGTAGACGTCACTGGAGGTGGAGATGCTGTTAGTGCTACCTATCAGTGCCTGTAAATGTTTGTTCTGAAAAATCTGGCATCTCTTAGTTGCTTGGATTTAGGCTTTGCTTGTGGCTCATCTGTGGCTGGGACACAGTAGCCCATTACTACCTGTGAATATCCTTTGGTTCAGTGAATGCCACCTCAAATTCCAGCTGCATTTGGGAACCTGTGTGTGTTAAGGACCTTGCAGTGTTTCCACAGCTGCAAAAATACGTTGTATTTCCAATCCCTATTTTAATGATTATGGCTGTGTTTGCACGTCTCAGGAAGGAAACTGTGATAGTGCCTAATGCCAGAGATATTTGAGGCAAGTGCTGGTAAGTATGTCCCACCTGACAGATCTGGAACAAAAAGCAACCATTTGCTTTCGACCCAGAACTATCAATGTTCTTAGGGGAACAGTTTTGGAAGATACATTCTGGTGTAATGGTTTTGTAACAGGGATAAATGACCACTATTTCAGCCACATGAAGGGCCATGGACTCCTCTGGGCCTTAACCAGAGCCAAGGATGAAAAGAAGTGTTTTAACTCTGTCTTCTACCAGGCACTGGGAACAAGGGACTCTTTATGATCCCTGTGTTTTATTTGAACATCAGCCTTTTTCTTTAAGGTCTATTTTACAGCAACAATGCATGTGCTGGATGGGGTTTGGTGAGTGAGCAACCTGGTACCTTCCTCCCAATTGCATCCCAGGTCCCTGTCATGAATCCAATATTAATGACCAGGAAACTAAACTGAGGAGAATGTAAATCCCACCATTTGCATGTCATAGTATTTTTACCATGGGAAGGTCAAACAAATGAAAAGCCCTTCAGTTAGGGAGCCAAAGTGCTGCTTTGCCTTAACTCAGTTTATTGTTGGGACCTGGTGGTGCTGCTTCATCTCCCAGTGTCTTGTAATTACACTACCTAATGGGATGGAGAATGGGAATTGGGCTTGCTCTTTTTGTTTGTTTGTTTGTTTTGTACTGCCCAAAAATGACTGAAAAGCAACAGAGGATTCCCTCAGGACTGCCACAGCTTTGAAGAGAGGCGAGTGATGGGAACCTGGATTTCAGACACTGCAATTTTAGTGTTGAAATTCAACATTTGCAAATAGCTCAGAAAACCTTGCCGCTGATTTTTGTCCCTGTGAGGCACAAAGCAGCTCTGTAGAAGAAGTTCTGGGGGAGTCCTGCAACTTCCAGGGTGGTTTGGGTTTGTTTTTTATCTCCAGAGCACTTAAGTAGGTGTTTCACTTTAGAGCCTCCCTGTAGGTATGCAGCTGTTAAACACTTTAGTTGCTGATTGAAGGATGTGATGAGTGAAAGAGGAGTATCTTAGAGTCTTTATTGGTTATTTTTATATACTAAATAATAACATAAATCTCATAAAATAAGGATGCTTTTATCAGCAGAATATTAAGTGCATTCCCAAATAAAACCTTCCACATTCAATTAAGTGTGCCTGAACAGGCTACCTGGGAGAACTAAAGCCATTAACAAATACTAGAGACAATCAAAGGAAAGGTGAGTGGACTTTGCTTCATCTCCCTTGCTCATTTTTATATTTAAATATGTATTTTGGTCTCTTTCTGCTTGCTGTAGTCTCTTTTCTCCTTGTACTGCTCTGAGCAGCAGCTGAATTTTCCCAAAAGGGAATTGTTCAAAGGTGAGGTGTTTAGAGCTGAGAATCAGTGAGACACTTAATGCATCCAAATGAGCTGAAGTTTGGAAGTGTTTGACAAAGTGTAAATGGATGCTGCAGAGGAATCAGACCTGCTTTAGAAGCTGTTGTATAAATCCGAAACGCAAAAGGTTTCAGTACTGACCCTTGAGCAAATGATTAATCAAATGCACTAAGGTTTCAGTGCATTTGGCTGGTAACTCAGTGGCTTGCTGTTAAATCTTGGTGTGGTGTAGCAGTGTCCCCTGTAACACAGTTTTAACCTCCAGCCAGCATATGTAGAATAAGTACATGTGAATAAAACTAATGTGAATGTGTGAATAAAACCTGTGAACACTTGAAGGAAGAAGGCCTGGGGCATTTGCACTTGAATTTTAGTGACCTGCTTGTCAGAGCTGAGGGGAGGATCTTTGGGTAAGAGAAGCATCCTTTGCCAGGCATAAATATTTAAACTAGTATACTTTCTATGCCAAGCAGCCTTAAGGGAAAAGAAGTAAAGAAAAACCTGGCTAGTGTGAATGTGGCAGAGACACAGCAAAGTTGAGATGGTGTCTGCCATATGAATTTAATTGAATTTAAATACTTTACCTTTGCCAAAGTGGCATCCTCACTCTAGAACTGCTTCTGTCCCCATAGAGCCCATGGTGCTGCTTTGGTGTATACTGATACCTGATGGGAGGTGTAAAGATGGAGCCAGACTGTTCTCAAAAGTCCCCAGTGAAGAGATGAGGCAAGGGGCACAAACTAAAATACTGGAAATGTCACTTAAACATAAGAAGAAACAATTTTACTTTGAGGATGGTCCAACACTGCAACAGGTTGTCCAGCATGGTTGTGGCTCCTCCATTTTTTGGAGATACTCAAAAGTCAATTGGACATTATCCTGATCAGCCTGTTGTAGCTGATCCTGCTGTGACCAGGGGACATGGACTGGACTAACTCTAAAACTCCTTCCAGGAGTCTCAGGTATTCTCTTATTCTGTGAGTGCTTGCAAAGGAGAAGTTTTAAAACGGTGATGGAAGATGGAGTTAGCATCAAGAGTTCCGTTTGGAGGGAGGAAACTGTAGAACTTAAATCGAATCCAGTGGTGATGGAGGTTCCAGGAAATGTTGTGTGCAGTAATGATTTACGAAGTAGTTGTGATGGTAGGGATAGGGAGTGAGAAATAGATAGGCATGGGTGAGTGACAGCACACACAATGAGGGAAGAAGAAAGGAATCTAAACCCAATCACTTCCCTGCAGAGGGACAAGTGGCAGAAGCAGCAGCAGCTGCAGCGTGTCTGCCCTGGGCTGCCCTGCCTGCGGGACTCGGGGCTGATAAGGGGAGAACTCTTGGTGGAGGTGAGAAGGGTGGTTCATAATTATATTTATCTGACAGGTAACTCTAACATGAGCTTCTAAGCGCACTTGCATCTCTACGGCAAACAGATAAACACTGATAGCTCTCAGCATTGACTCAGAGCTGATAACCCATCAGTCTTGTCTACAACCAGTCTCCACCTGAGCATGTGCCCTGCTGGTCCCTTTGTACCACCCAGGGACTGAGCATAACCCACTCCCTTTGGCTGTAGGAAATCCTGAAAGCAGTGCTTAGCCAGCCTCCAAACAGGGGAGAAAAGTACTGATCACAAAACATCTCGGTGCATGGTTTTGCCCCCATGCTGGTTTGTATTTTGGTCTCTTGGCTGGCAATTCCCATGAGGGATTAGGTAAGATTACTTGTCAATAAAGATATTCATCTTCCTTTGTTCCTGCTCAAAGATCTCCCAGATGGTAGGACATCAAATAGCTAGAACTTGGAATGAATATTCAATTACTTAAAAATCTGGGCTGGACTTGACAAGAAGACATGTTCTTCAGCATTGGCATGGAACAATTCACCAGTACTATGTAGCCCCTCTCTGGCTCTTTACAATATTTATTCTGCTTTTATTAGAGAAGAGTTAGAACCATTGATGTCTAAGAAGGTGAGGCATGTAACTTTGAGTTTCATATCTAGATTTGACATAGCATTTCCATCAAGTATTTGGGCCCAGGACTTGTATCCACCAATAGAAGCCAGGTGCCTTGGTTATATATATGCATAATTCATAAATCTTTAGGGATGCACAGTGTTGGAAGATGTATTTAGGCTTATCTGTTCTGCTGTGGCCTTTGTCATCCATCCAGGCACAGAATGGAATTTGAAACATCAACCTCATTGTTTAATGTCAGCTTGTCTCTCCTGCTGTGTCAGTGTCCTTGTTTGACTTGGAGACTTTCAGATTCTTCAAGGTGAGCCCTCATTCCTGGGAGGGCTGAGAGAATTGGAGAATTTAGTGTTTAAACAAATAAGTAATGTCATTCCAGTGCTCAACTCTTCAGTGACTCTCAGCTAATGAGCTGGAGTTTGAGCTGTGACTGTGCAGGAGTCAATGCTCCTAGTCACCACCCGATACTCAGAGCAGGTTTCCCGGTTTGGCTTACCTCATAGTTAATGATGCATCCTTTGGCAAAAGCTGTGGTGTGTCATCATTAACCATTTAAATCCTGCAAAGTGCTGGGAAACTTAGTGGAGTGGAGGAGGAAATGGTGTTTGCCCCGCTGGAAAATGCAGGGTGTGCCCAAGGAGGGTAAATTCTTGCATGTGAGTGCAGCTGTCAAAGGGAACCACTGTTGTGCAGCCCTTGAATCAATATTTGAGCCTTGTGGGGTTTACTTTGTTCAACTGGCTCCTGCAGTATCTCAGATTTATCCAACTGATCACTTGTGACTGCTGTGCTACCCTGGCTGCCTAGTGCAAGGCTCAGGCAGCTGGAGAAATACAGGAGTGTAACTCAGGGAAATTAGGTCAATCCCAATGCTTTCTCCTTAATTTATTGTCATTTCAACACATTTTAGACTCTGTGTGGCAATTCCAGCTGCTCATGGTAGAAATGACTTCATGCACATCTTCTTTCAAAGGATGCAAACCCTGATTCTATATTCTTGATTTTTGCATAAAGTTTATATAATAAAAGAAGGAAAATATGGCAAAACTCAGTTCAAAAAGGAATTTAATGGTACCGAGTCCTCTTTTACATCAACTAAATCCATTATCCACAGGAGTTTAACTCAACATCCTCACAGAGGGAAGGGTACAGGTGCAGGTGCTGTAGCAATATAAAAGATCCTTCTTTTAGACCAGCAACAGCAGTTTTAAACATGGTTTGCCTCGGTGCTGTGCATACACAGGAATTCGTGACTCTGGAGTGACTCTGTGGGATCTCCTCAGTCCATGTGTCCCTCATCTGAAAGCAGCATGTGTTTAGCTTCTTTTGAGACCATTACAAGCTATTCCACATTCAAATGCAAATACTTAATAACCAAAGCTTAAGGATCATATGATTCTTTAGACAGTAAATCTGGTGGTTCAGAGTTGTACACATATTTGGCAGATTATAGGTTTACCGCTGGCAGATAATCTTTTAAAGACCAGTGGCTTTACTCCTTTTGTTAACTAATTTAAGAAGGAGAAAGAACTTCAAGCTGTAATTAGACCTCTTAAAACACATATTACTCCCTGAATGGTCTATACAACTAGGATAAATGTATAATTAGGAAGTTTCATCAAACATGATTAAAGCCGGTCATGTGTCCTTGGCCACCAAACATTTATGTGTGCAGGAGATTGAGAGTAAAGTCAGTACGAAGATCTGAATAGAAACCACATCATACATTTTATCTATTGGACCTGATGTTCTTAGAGGTCTTTTCTAACCTAAACAATTCAATGGTTCTGTATTATAAATACTGAACTCCAACCATGAAAGCTTTTCTTCAGATGTAAATTCTGGAAGGATTGTCACATCCATAGCTTCTAGCGTTTGGTGACACTGGTGACAGCAATGAGACCAGGTCCCTTGGACCCCATGATCTGTCACTCTT
This sequence comes from Tichodroma muraria, assembly GCA_013390105.1. Taxonomy (NCBI): domain Eukaryota; kingdom Metazoa; phylum Chordata; class Aves; order Passeriformes; family Sittidae; genus Tichodroma; species Tichodroma muraria. The sequence continues at coordinate 14,669 of WAAG01092238.1, forward strand.
GTTGTCTATGGCTTGCTGACAGTTTAAGAAATTTAGAAGTTGGTAGGTAGAGTTTTCTATTCCTTATTGGCTCATCCCCAAGGCATAAGGATTTGTATCCCTTCTGAAACATTTCTATTTTGAGGAATTGGGTTTCTTTTGCTTTATGGCTAGAGGGTGTTTTTCCTTCAATATATTTAGGAGATGGGAAGAAGAGAGCACATCCATTGACCCTTTATACCTCCCATTCATTGGTACAACTGCTTTCTCGATGCATGCATTTCTGGTGATGTCATGTCTTGAAGGAAAATTCCCAGGAAGGCTGTGGCAGTTCTAGGTCCCTGCAGTCACCATTCTTTCCATACATTGATGGTTTATTGTCTACTGGAATCTTCCCTGGCTTGTGTCTCACCAGCCACACAAGCTGGACAAAGGCACTGGGGGCCCTTTTGCATCCTGAATTGCTCCCGGAGCTCGTGGCAGGCACGTTGTGTGGCTCAGGTGTCCCTTTCCAGTGCCACATCCAGGCTGGTGCCTTGGCACCGTGCTGCTCCATGGCTGGGGCGGCTGCGGAATCTCAGCACAGCCACGGAGCTGCACTTTGGGCTGACACACTTTGGGCAAGGAGGGGGATTGAGGCTATGCACTCATTCCAACAAAATCATTGCATCTCTCCAAGCCAGGAGGTGTTGGCAGCTCTCATGGGGGTACAGACAGTCTCTGATATGACCGCTTTCAAAAATAAAAGACAAATTAATTGCTTGCCCTAATAGCGCCTCGTTTCAAAAAAGCTTCAGTTTCAAGCATTTCATTTTAGGGAAATACTATTGATAAGTGTTGAGGTTGCTGGGCTTAACCTATGGGGAAGGAATTAGTTCAGGTCCTGAAAGCTGACTCAGATATTTTCAGTTTTCCTGCCAGAAACCTACTTACACAGATGAACAAATTACAGCAGAGTTAAGAAGTCTTATAGAAAGGAATGAGCTTCTTCAATACATATCAATTTCTGCTTGAGGAACAGTGAAATTCAGTTAAAGTCTGAGCTGCCTGTTCTGCTTTTGAGCACTGACAGAATTGAGCTGGAGTCAGCCCTTTTTCTCTCGTTAAACTCCTGAGAACCTTGAGGTAGGACATAAATGGAAAAGCAGTGGGGGGAAAATCCAGTGCAGAGGAAATGGCAGAGGTGTCCTGCCACAGCTGTGGAGAACAGAATTTTCCTCGGCACGTGGAATATCTGACTTTGTCATGTGTTTGTGCAGGTTGTCATGTCCACATACACTTGGAGGGGAAAAGGGATGTTCCTATGGGTGTATGTGTATAAATGTACACAAAAAATAGCAGTTGTCTGTATTGCATATGGAGTGGTTTCAGAACCAGTTTCTGAGTGGTTCATGGAATGTCTGTGGTCCAAATGAGCAGCAGCATAAGAATTTTAGAGTTGCTTTGTTTTTTGTATTTTTTTCTTATATGAAAAACAAAAAGTCAAGGCCTGTCATGGGTGGGACCACTTTTTGCCCCAGCTGTCCCTCTTCAAAGACGTCTAAAACATAAGTTTTGAGTTACTGATTAGAGATGGAAGATGGGGGTCCCAGCTCATTTTTACAAATTAATTTTATCATGTGAGTTCCAACAGGGTGCATGCTAGCCAATGATCCTGAAGAACTGGTAAGAAAAGGAATTAGCTCTTTAATCCTAGATATAGAGCTCCAAAACCAGTTACAGTATAGAACCAACTATAAATAGTTCCCTAAATAGTTTTAAATTCTTGTATGTTTAATCTAGTTGTCATAACTTAATGGCTGCATGGTCCATAGTCTTGAGTACCTGATCTCAGAAGGGCAATGGTATTCAGGTTTTTGTGTGGGTTATGCTTTTTAAGACTGCTTTTATTCCCAGATAAAGTCAAAAGCTCATTACTTAAGTTTGAATACCACTGCTTCAAAGAACATAGTATAAATGTTAAACAGATATTTGGAGTGTGTCAGCATGGGACAAGCCAGGGAGGAAGATCTGAGGAGGAGCTGGGAGAGAAGAGTGAATATGTTACTTGTTGCAGATGATTTCATTGTATTGGGCATCTGATTCCGTGACATTGATTAAACTGAGTCACTCTACCACAAAAGGAATATTTGGTACAGGTTTCCTGCTCTGTGCAAGGATTGTAAGAGGAACCTTCTCACACCTACCCAGTGCATTCACTGAGAGCGATACCGGCTGGTGAGCACAAAACTGTGTCATTTTTCTGTAGGTATTTCAAATTTGAGAAACATCCAGTGCATTTACAAACTTGTCATTCTTCAGGTGTAAGTAATGTTGTCCATGCTAATCCCAGGCAGGTGACTACTTTGCCTGTCATCCTCTCTGTGATCCAGATCTAAACTTCCTCAGAAAGCACAGCCAGCCTCCAGTTCCCTGCTTTCTAATTCTGCATGACTAAGCCTTTCAGCACGTTATAAATACTGTTGCTCATTCAAAATACATTGGTTACCTGTGCACCAATGACTGCCAGCATATTTCTGCAGTGGAGTGGTTGAGTGTTGGGAAATTGGCACAAATTAAATCGCTTGAGTCACAGTGCTGCCCTTTCTGCTCACACCCACGTGTGTGAGTTATGTATGTGCAGCTTTTGGGAGACGAATGAATGCGAGCAGCACTGCACACACCCTGCCAGCAAACAAGGAACTTGTACTCCTGCAGAAAATGGGTATTGCTCCAGGATTCACACCAAAATATGAGGAAGTGAAGAGTACACAAAGGTATTTGGTTTTGTGGCTGTTGGAATCCTCAAAATATTCTTTTCAACCAGGGTTTACAGTGAGGGAAACAATGCAAACACGTCAGTGGTAGATTTTTGTCTGCTGATGGATGTATTTATGACTGAGCATGTGTGTGGTATCTGCATGGCCTTTTCCATGTTTGTAAATGAGACTTTTACTCTAGCTTGGCTTTGCTGTAGGGCACAAAATCAGTCATTTCCCTTGACTTTTTCCTATCTGAAGAAGGAGAATTGGTAATTGCTCGTTTTTCCCAAAGCACTTTCATGGTTAAGGACATATCATAAGCATAGAATCACAGATGGTTTGGGTTGGGAAGGAACTTAAAACCCATCCCATTCCACCCCCTGCCATGGGCAGGGACACCTTCCACTATCCCAGGATGCTCCAAGCCCCAATGTCCAACCTGGCCTTGGGGATCCAACTTCCAGAGATGGCCCTGTGCCAGGGCCTCCCCACCCTCACAGGGAAGAATTTCTTCCTAATATCTAACTGAAGCCTGCCTTCCTTCAGTTTAAACCCCTGCTGTTCTTCTCCACAAATGATCTATAGAATAATGACAGTAAATTGAGGATTTGTGGATGTTACATTTGTAGAAATAGATTTCCCTGTGCTTACAACTTTCTGCATTGACTGTTTCATTTCTGCCCCTGCAATTATTTCTGGGTGTAGCTTAAGCTGCTTAGATAGCTGAGAGTTTGCTTGTGCTCATGTATCAGGTGTTCAGGCATCAAAGCATTGTGTCTTAGCCTGCACTCAGCAGCACCCAGAAAACTGCAGGGGCAGTGAAAGAGCTTAGGTTGAAAATCAGGTTCTCGCAGTTCATGAAAGTGTTGCTTGAAATGGGCCATTAAGAAGATTGTATTAGATAAGCAATTCCTTTTTGACCATTTTAGATTGTGTTGTGCTGAATGTGAAGTTCCCTCATTCTGTGGGGTTGCCCCTTAGCCAGGAAGGCAGGTAGTTCCCTGCTCAATGCCTCCTCAATGCCCCTGCCCTGTGTGGCTCCGAGTCATTCCCTGCAGGTCCTGCTTATAGAGTGCATGGATCTTCCCAGTGTTCCCAGTAAAGCTTGGGTCTCCCCTGAGAGTTTTGGGGAGCTGTCTGCTGCTGTTCAAGGCAAGTGGAGTGAGATGGGTGCTTAGCACCTTTGAACGGTTCCGTTATTCTGCTTTTTATGAAGGAAGACGTGTCGTTTGGGGGATTGCAGGTTCAACTCTTTCCCAGTTTTGAAGAGCCTTTAGGATTTCACAGTCGGAACCTGTCCTTGGCATGCTGGGGAGGGTGGGTTGTGCTTGGCAGGTGTTGCTGTTTCTGAATCCCAGAGCAGGGTTTGTCACACTCGCCCACCTCCCCAAACCTTTGCAACTCAGCGAGAGCGAGCTGGGATCTGGGAACAAACTGGGAGTCTTCTGCCTCTTTTAGAACATGTTCTTGAATGTCACTGAGTAAATGTTTTATTATTACTTTTCTTTCATGCCTATAAATCTTCAAAAAAAATATAGTCCCTTTCTTCTAGGCAAAAGAAAAATGAAACAACTCGGAAGTTCTAAAAATAAATGCATACAGGAGGATCATTTTCCAGTCACATGAATTCGTACTTCCCTGACTGTTGTCCATCCTGAATTAAAAAAGCCAAGGGGGGACCTGCTAATGTTTATATTTCTTTTCTCAGTATTTCTGGCTCCTTGTGCTCTCACGGGGTTTGGTTGGCATCGGGGAAGCGAGTTATTCTACTATTGCACCAACCATCATCGGAGACCTGTTCACCAAAAACACGAGGACCCTTATGCTGTCTGTTTTCTACTTTGCAATTCCTCTGGGCAGGTGAGTGACAAAGGTTCTTCAAGCTGGTTTTGGCTTTTCTCCTAAATAAACTCACACAGATCTGAAATTACTAATGATGATAGTTCTTGACTTTGGCTGGAATAGTTTAGGCAGGAAAACATTGTGAGCAATGACTAATTAGTTGCAGGAATTAGATTATTTTTTGTCCCTGTTACTGGTTCATGTATGACTTTTGGGAACTAATTGGAAGTTTGTTGTTGGTATATTTAGTTTTTTTCCTCCTTTTTTACAGTAATGGGGTAGAAATGGAATCAAAATATTTTAGCTGACTTTTTCTTTCAGTGGAGTTTCTTTATCAGCCCAACACAGTATTTGATTTTTGGGATGGGAGGGAATCTGTCATTATTTTTATTTTTTGAAATAATGACTGACCCTCTGTTGTGAGATTATTGGCAAGGTGACTTTGCATAGTTTGCATACCAGTTCCCAGAGCTGGACAACATCCTGGGCAAAGGGGCATTATGGGTTCATTTCCAGCAAGGAATACATGGGCATCATGTTCCAAACTCAGAGAAAAATTTCTGGTGGTGCATTTTACAAGCTGGAACACTTACCTGTGAGATAAAACTCACAAGCATCCTTTTGCTCTTGAGGAAAAAGAGAGAAACAGATTTTTAACTGGTGAAAAGAATATTTTGCCAAGTGGACCAAGGATTCCAAGTATTCACATAGAAAATTTAGAAAGAAATTACAAATATTCATCCTGTTGAGCCTGATTCTGGGACTTCATTATCTCGATATCCAGCAGCAGTGTGGATTACAAAGCCATGGAGGATAGGACAAGGGCTGTAAACTGAAAGAGGTTCTGATTGGATATTAAGAAGAAATTCTTCCCTGTGAGGGTGGTGGGGGTCCTGTCACAGATTCCCAGAGAAGCTGTGGCTGCCCCATCCCTGGAAGTGTCCAAGGCCAGGTTGGACAGGTCTTGCAGCATCCTGGGATAGTGGAAGGTGTCCCTGCCCATGGCAAGGGGTAGAACTGGATGGATTTTAAGGTCTCTTATAACCCAAACCAGTCTATGATGATTCATGGTTTGATTTTGGGGCCTGTCTGGGTAAAATGTCCAGTTTTAGGGAGGCTATAGCTGACAACCTCCAAAGCTTAGCAGACTCTTCAATAAAGGGGGGAACGTCCAGGGACAGGGGCTCACAGTTGCCCCACTGCAATCCTGGCAACTTTTAGCCAAGGCAATCTCAACAACAAATGCAGTAGTTTTGAAAAAGGGTGTTTACTTTCCATTCATGTTGAGAGAAATGTGGCTATGTCCACCTTTAGTCTCTTGTGATGCACCTTTTGTTTTACGTTTGTTTTACAAGGTTTCCCATCAAGCTTCTTGCATGTTCTTCTTGGTTTTTCTTCAAAGCTAAAAGAAAATAGTCTCATCCTGCATTATTAGAACCAAGTACTATTTAGTGGCAAGAAAAAAAATCTAATGGTGGAATATGGCCTGTCCTTGTAGGGCACTTTTTACCTGAAAGCTTGAACATAAAATTGTTTAATATTCATATTAGCACAGAGAAAGGCCTGATGTAGAAATGAAATTGGGAAATAAATTCTTTTTAAGTCTTTGTTTCCATCCACTGTAGATTGAAAGGTCAGCTATAAACTTCCAAATTTCCATCAGATTTGAACATTTTTAGATCAGCAGTGCTGGGTCATGCTAGCCACCATCTGCTTCAGTCCCTGTATTTCTTCCTGAAGGACAAGAGGGCTGAGGGCACATGGTTGTGCCTCTCTTTGCCTTTGTCTAAGAGCAGCTGTGACTGTGGCATGCTTAAAGCCCTGACCAGCTCTCATCTTGGCCTTTCTTGCAGTGGCTTGGGATACATCACTGGGTCAAGTGTGAAGCAGGTTGCTGGAGACTGGCACTGGGCACTGCGGGTAAGTCCCTCTTAATGACACATTGCAATGAGAGTTGGTTAGTTGATTAATGTTAGAAAGAGTTCCATCACGCAATGGCTCTACCTGTTATTATATCTGAAAGGTGAAGGAATGGAAATTACATCTGTGGATGTTGAGTGCATGGCAGATGCACTCTCTAAGCAAAGATATGTGGGCTTGTCTTGTGGGACTTGGTGTTTTCCCTGCTTGGGAGCCAGAATTTTCCAATCACTTCGTTATCAATCAATCAATCATGACTTCTTGATGAGGACAGGAAGACAAGGCATTGGCCTTAAATCAACTCCACAGTCTTTCAGTCTCCTGCTGTCAAGAAACTCTGAGAATGGCTTCCGGCTTTGAGGAAAAAACACTTTGTTCCAGCTTCCGCTTGTTTTTCTGCCCTGAGACAGTCAGTTTCCTTCTATTTTAACCTCTTGGGACCCTGATAAATGGGCTGAAAAGATAATCCACTCCAATCACAAACTCACAAACAGCTTCTGCACACAAAGATGTCTTGAAAGAGCTGAGAGGAAGTGGCCCAGCAGAACTGGTTTCTGACCTTTGGTGCTGTGAGTGGCATGTGAGGTGCATTCTCTGGCTCTGGCACTTCATGGAGACCATGAGTCTTATGAAGATCAGGCCAATACTGTTTATAACAGTAAGGTGATGAAATACAGGGGTTCCCATCTGAAGCCAAGATGCCTTTGGTGACACAGGCCATGCCCAGGATCAGCAAAGCCAGGAACATCGCCATGAACAGCTCATCTGTAGCAGGGAGAGTGGAGAGCAGTTTCCAGCTGTGCACCTGGAGTGGAAAGTGGAGTAGCCTAAAGCTCCCCCCCAAGATGATGCTGTTTCCTTAGCAGAAATAATGAAGAGTAACATGAACTTTAGAGCAGAGGCCAACACAAGGAGTGAAAAGCCCAAAGCCCGTCCTCTGGTCAGTGGCTTTAACTGGAGCACTCCTGGAAAACCCAAACCTGTCTGTAAAACCGAAATGGTTAATCTGTGGAATGAGATCAGCACTAGGACTTTTCAGGTGGCGTCTTCACAGTTATCCTGAGAAATGCAGGCTATCTGCAAGACTGTACCCCTTACAGGTCATGATTTCCACTATAAACGACACATTGGTGCAGGACTGTACAAAATTTGGGGAATCTGAAGAGCTGCTCATGTCTGTGGTGGTTGCTTTGGACACCGCTGCTCAGTCTTTGTAGTCGCACACCACATACAGGAAGCATCCAGACATCAGTGTAAAGCAGCTTCCATCCCTGTGGCAATTATTGCACTCTTGAAAGATGGGAATGATTCCCCAAGATGATGCTTCCCTCTGTGATCTCCTGTGGACTCCAAACACAGAAGAGGTCAGGAATAATCTGCACTTCAGTGGGCTGAAAAAGACAGAAGGGCACAGTGGACAGGTGGCAGCTTTGTCTCTGGATCTAACAATAAAGCAAATGTTTCACTGCAGCATTACTGAGTGTTCATGGATATTGTCCTGGTGGGTACTTAAGCTTTTAGATAAAAATCAAAGAGATTTGCAATCATCTGGCTGTAGAAAAAACAGCATTTCCAATATTTTTTATCAGTGCTGTGTCTTCTGTTCAGCTGTCATAAGGATACTGTATCAGGCTTCAGTGCATTCCTGGATGAGCGATTTTCCTGACTTTTAAGTTCTGAAATACTTTTGTCTTTCCTTCCCTAGAAGGATTGTGAGTGTATCATCTTTGGACATGAAGCACTGCTCCATGGGTAAAGGCCATTCTCAGGTTAATAATGGAAGCTTTTTTTTTTTTAACAGGAATTTATTTTTTAAATAGCATGTCTAGATGAGATGATAGTTCAGTTAAATTCACGTTCCTATTTTCCTGATGGAGTTGTTTCCCATTCTGACAATAATGGAATTTCAGTGTCAAAACAAGAATAGTTTCTATAGCTCGCAAAATTCTGTTGGATCTTTGTATTTTTGCCTAGTGCTTGGGAGAAAGGTTTGGATACTGGGAAACCAAGCCCTTGAATGTGTTGTTTTCCTACCTTCCAGCCTGAATTTTCAATGTTTCTTGGTCCATTGTACTGAGGTAATCTGAGGAAGATGCCTGAAAACAGGAAACCATTGTGGGTTAGCTGGAAGAGGGATGTATGTCAGGCAAGGGTTTTCAAAGCCAGCATGTTCCTTACATCCAGAAATCTTTCAGCTGGTCTAATTGCCTTTAAAAGGCTTCTGCACTCACCCAGAAACCAGCTGGTCTCTCAGCCCACCTGGGAGTAGGTTTCCAAAGAGTCAATCATCACTGAAGAATCATGTTTAGATGAATCTTGGTACTTATAAGCTCAATGGACTGATGCCTTACTCAGAGTATTTCCAAAGCTGCATGTTCCCAGAGTGAGATAAGGGGGTCCAGGGAATGACATGGAGGAAGGAAAGGAGCAGATGCCTTGATGCTTACAGGTTCTGACCAGCTGTGAGGAGCAGTCACTGAAACCAAATGGATTTATTGTGCTTCTACCTGACCAGTCGAAGCAAACCCTCCTGACTCCTGTGCTAATTCCCTGCTCCTCTCTTGCAGGTAT
>WAAG01092240.1:12660-24966 GCA_013390105.1 Tichodroma muraria
GTCCAGGGCGAGTCCAGGGCCAGTCCAGGGCCACTCCAGGGCCATTCCAGGGCCATTCCAGGGCCATTCCAGAATTTACTTCCCCACCTTCCTTATTTTTTATGGACTTCAAGGAGCAGGATCAAACCACGTTCTCTTCCCCATTTCCCCCCTTTTTACGGAATTTCAAGGAGCAGGATCAAACCTCCCCCTGCCCTCCCCCCTCATTCCCACCCCTTCCCACCCCTGGGGCTCGGCTCCATCCCTGGGAACGGCTCCATCCCTCGGGAGCGCCGGGAACGGCTCCATTCCCCCTTTCCAGGAGCCCTAAATCTCCCCGGCGGGAGATTTACGATTCCCATTCCCGTTCTTTACTGCAAATCCAATCGGGCAGTAATGGTGGAACACGGGAACGCCGTCACCCAGGGCTGATGGCTCCCATAAAACCGATGTCATTCCAAACGGATGAGTTTATAAACGGGAACAAACCCTCGGCGCTGACAGGAACATGAAACCCATTCACCATTTAAACACTTCCCATTTTTTATTCCCGAGCCTCCGAGTTGTTCCGAGGATTCGCGGCGGCCGGGGAGCGCGGAGCGCGGCCGGGAGGAGGGGATGGGGTTGGAATCCTAAAGCTGGGCTTAAAATCACCCTGGAGCTGCTCAGGATCCAGCAGGATTTGTCCATTTCCCGCTTTGGAAAAGCTCCCAGTGACCCCAAAGTGTCAGAAACCCCAAAAACAGCCCCAAAACCAGCCCTAAAACCAGCCTTAAAACCAGCTCTAAACTTCCCTGGATCCCAGCATCCAGCAGGATTTATCCATTTCCCGCTTTGGAAAAGCTCCAGTGACCCCAAAGTGTCAGAAACCTCAAAACAGCCCTAAAACCAGCCCTAAAACCAGCCTTAAAACCAGCCCCCAAAACAGCCCTAAAACCAGCTCCAAACTTCCCTGGATCTCAGCATCCAGCAGGATTTATCCATTTCCCGCTTTGGAAAATCTCCAGTGACCCCAAAGTGTCAGAAACCCCAAAACAGCCCCAAAACCAGCCCCAAAACCAGCCCTAAACCCCCCTGAATCCCAGCACCCAGCAGGATTGATCCCTTTCCCACTTTGGAGAGGTTCCCAGGAACCCCAAGGTTCCCAAAATCCTAAAACCAGCCCTAAAACCAGCCTGGATCTCAGCATCCAGCAGGATTTATCCCATTCCCACTTTGGAGAGGCTCCCCGCGATCCCGAATTATCCTGTGATTTCCAAAATTCCAAAACCAGCCCTAAAACCGTCCTCAAACCATCCCAAAATCCCAAAAACCAGCCCTAATCCCAGCCCTAAGGCCCCTGGATGCCGGGACCCAGCAGGATTTATCCCATTCCCACTTTGGAGCGGCTCCCGGCTCCAGGTGTGTTTGGATTGCTCCTCCCGGAGCTTTCCGGCCGCTCCGGGGCTCTTTCGGCACCTCCTCATTTCCCGGAGCAAATATTTATGGAATATTGGCCTGGAGCTGAGAGGTGTGAGGGGGGATGAAGGGGGAGAGCTCCACCTGCTCCCAGAAATCTGAGGTGTTTTTTTCCGGGATTAAAAAAAAACGGGAAAATCCCAAATAGGGACTCACGGAACGGTTTGGGATGGAAGAGACTTGAATCTCATCCCATTCCCATCGTGTTCCGTGGGCAGGGACGGCTCCTGTTATCCCGGGGTGCTCCAAAGTGGCCTGGGAGAATTCCAGGGATCCAGGGAATCTGGGAATTCCCAGAACCCCACCTGAATTTCCCCTTTTCCACTTGGAACACATCCCCCGTGCGCTGTCATATCCCAATTCCCGATGAAAAAGTCCGGGATACCACCCCAAAGGATGGGGAATGGCCCTGCTGCTGCTGGATCCCAGGAAAAGACGGAAAATCCATTTTTTTCCCTGTCCAATGATCGATTTTCCCCTTCTGGAAAACCGGGATAACACCAGAGAGCCCCTCCTGGGAAGTGCCTGATGGTCCTCAGTGCCAGAGGGAAAACGGCGGGAATTTTCCCCTGTTATTCCAGGAATTAAGACAGGAATGAAAATGGCTGGAATTTTTCCCTGTTATTCCAGGAATTAAGACAGGAATGAAAATGGCTGGAATTTTTCCCTGTTATTCCAGGAATCAGGATGGGAATGATCCTCGATCAGACAGACCCAGCTCTTTTCCTTGGGAAAGAGGAGCGGGAATTTCTTTGGCTCCTGCAGCTCCACGGGAAGATCCCTTTGGAGAGATCCGTAGTTCCTGAGGATCCACGGAATCACAGAATGGGATTGGGATGGGGAACCCCAGAATTCCAGAATTCCAGGAATTGCCATTCCTCATTCCAGCTCCCTCCCACCAGACCAGGCTGGGATCATTGACCCGTGGATAAAACCATGGAAAACTGGGAAAAAGAGAGGGGGAAAAATTCCCATCCAAATATCCTGGAGCCGACTTTTCCGGGCCTCGCTGTCCCGGATCCGGGACGTTCCCGGTGCCCACGGATCCCACCGGGATCCCCTCCCTCCCTCCCTCCCTCCCTTCCTTCCTGCCCTGGGAACAGCCTGGAATCCCATCCCAAAGGGAAGGAAGGCTCCGGCCGTAAATCTGGGCCCATCCCACGGAAATTCCGGAGCCGGGAACGTTTCCTCCTTCCCGGAGCAAATTCCAAGGCTTTGGCTCCATCCTCGTTTTTCTCGGGAATTTCTTCCCCCAAAACAGCATTTCCACCCCCAAAAAGCCAGGAAAACCAGATCCATCCCAGGAAAACCGCTGGAATATTCGTAGCAGCAGGGATCCCAAAATCCTGGGATTAATTATGCGCCCTAATTAATACCAATTGATTAATGACAGGCTGGCATTTGTTAGGACAAGTGGCCTCCGCTTCCGACAGTTTTCCAAAGGTTTTTCCCATCCTGCCCGGGGAATGGATGTCCTGGAATGGTTTTAGCTGGGATTTGGTGGGATCTGGGACAAAACCAAGGAATTTGGAGGAGGGATTGAGCTGAAATCTGGGATTTGGGATGCTCCAGCTCCTTGCCAGATTGCAGGAACACAGGAACTCGGGAATCTTCCCTAAATCTCATTTTTTAGGGGATTGAGGCCCATTTTTCCCACCACAAACCAGGAAAACCACCAAAAACTCAGGAATCATCCCTAAATCCCTTTTGGGAATCATTCCTAAACTCCTTCTGGGAATCATCCCTAAATCCCTTTTGGGAATCGTCCCTAAACCCCATTTTTTGCGAGACTGAGGCCCATTTTTCCCACCACAAATTGGGAACACCCCAAAAAAACTTGGGAATTTTTCCGGCCTCACCCCTGGAATATTTAACCAAGCCATTTTTTAAGGAAAGGCTCCGATCCCAAGGGATGGATTTTTCTCCTTTTCCACGTGGGAGCCGACATTTTTCAGGATGAACGGCCCAAGCCGGAGCTCTCCGTTTTCCCAAGCCTTCAAATTCCACTAAATTTCCGTTTCCCTGGAAGAACTCGGCAGAATCCCATAAAAGATGATTTATCCGCCTGCGTGAGCCGCACGGAACCGCAATTTCCAGGATAAATGCCGGGTGTAAATTGTTGTTTATGTCGGATTCCGACCGGCTTTACGAGTTTTCCCGAGAAAACGGGATCTTCCCGACTTTTTTAATTCCGCCGGAGCCTCTCCTGCCCCCAGAGCAACGCTCCGAGTTGGGGGCTTGGCCGGGATTCACCTTTTTCCCGCTTTTTTTTTCCTGTGGAGTTCTGGGATTTGGGATCGGTTTAAATCGGGGGAATTTCAGGGAATGTGGTGCCGCTCCCGGGGTTTGAATTCGAGGATCAGGCAGGATTCTCTGGAAAATCCTGCTTGGGAAAAGTGCTCGTTCCCATCCGGAGTTTGGGCACAGAGAGGGGGGAATTTCTTGGGAATCTGGGTGGGGAAAGCTGCTCATTCCCACCTTCATTCCCACTGGAAATCCAGCCCCAGACAGCGAAGAATCCCTTGGGAATCTGGGTGGGAAAAGCCTCTCACTCCCACCCTCATTCCCACTGGAAATCCAGCCCCAGCCTGTGGAGAATTCCTTGGGAATCTCCCTGGGAAAAATGCCTCTCACTCTCACCCTCATTCCCACTGGAAATCCAGTCACAGCCAGCGGAGAATCCCTCGGGAATCTCCCTGGGAAAAGTATCTCCATTCCCACCCAAAATCCTGCCCTGGAGACTGGAGAATCCCTCGGGAATTTCCCTGGGAAAAAATCTCCATTCCCACCCTCATTCCCACCCGAAATCCGGTGCCAGAGACAGGAGAATCCCTCGGGAATCTGCTCCTGGATATCCGTGAGGATGCTCCGAGGCACCTCCCGAAGTTCAGCCCCAGCCAGAGGAGAATTCCTTGGGAATCTCCCTGGGCAAAGCCGTTCATTCCCACCCGAAATCCTGCTCTGGAGGCCGGAGGATCCCTCGGGAATCTTCCTGGAGTGCCGGGATGCAGGGATGAGACACGAAATGAGACAAGCCCTGAGAAATCCCAGGAAAAGCAAATCCCAAAAATCTTCCATTGCACGGGAACGTCGGGATGCAGGGATGGGAGACAAAATGAGACAAGCCCTGAGAAATCCTGGGAAAAACAAATCCCAGAATCTTCCACGCCGTGGGAATCACCCAAACCCTTCCCATGGGGACACCAATCCATCCTTGTCCCGCTTCCAGAGGGAAAGGACCCATTCCCTGGATTCTCCCAAGAAAACCCCTCAGCACCAGCACAACCCCCAAACCCAGGGCAAGTTTTCCTCCAGCGAAAAGCCGGGAAAAGGTCAGGGAGCGGGAAAAATAATAAGATTTTCTAACGGCTTCCTTCGGAGCAAAATATTATCCGTTCTCCCGCTTTTTTTCCGGCTTTTATGGAAGGAGATTCTGCCAATTCCAAAGAAAAAGGAGGATTAAAATGAGCTTCTGCACCTTCGGGGGCCCATTTGGAAGTTTTACTGTACGGAGCTGACAGGAAAAATCGGGAATTAATATCCCGGAGCCGCTTCCGAGCTGCAATAGCAATTATTGGACTCCGTGTCCCTGGATAAATAATGGGGCCATTCCGCTAATTAGCTCCGACGATCCCGGCTCCGCGGAAATCTCCCCCGCCCGGAAAAACAACGCTGGATTTTCGGGAATGGCGGCTTTTTCCACCTGGGAAAAATGTGGAAAAATCCAGGAAAAATCCAGGTGTCGTTGCTACGTTTGGGTGGAGAATAGGGAGGTGCTGTCGGGAAAATCGGGAATGTTGGCAGGGAATTAAAAATGTCGTGGATTGTTGGTTATTCCAGTGGTTCCATGGAAATCCTCCCCCCGCCCCCGCCTGGAAAAACAACGGCGGATTTTTGGGAATGGCGGCTTTTTCCACTTGTGAAAAATGTGGGAAAATAGTGGAAAAAATCCTGGAAAAACCCAGGAGTTGTTCCCATGTTTGGGTGTAGAACGGCTTTTTGTCTTTGGGAAAATTGGGAATTTTAATAGGGAATTAAAAATGTCATGGATTACCAGTTATTCCTAACAAAATTATCCCGGTGTTTCCGGCTCCATGGAAACCCTCCACGGCCTGGAAAAGCAACGGCAGATTTTTGGGAATGGCGGCTTTTCCACCTGTGAAAAATGTGGGAAAAATCCTGGAAAAACCCAGGAGTTGTTCCCGCGTTTGGGTGCAGAAGGGGAGGTGCTGCCGGGAAAATCGGGAATGTTAATCGGGAATTAAAAATGTTACGGATTGCCGGTTATTCCTAATAAAATTATCCCGGTGATTCCCGCCCCCGCGCGACTCCGTTAATTCCGGAGCTGCTCACTGGGAGCAGAGCTCGTAATTAATTAATTAATCAATCAATCAATCAATCAATCGGCATTCCGGGATGGTTTTCCCACTTCAAATCCTGATTTTTTTATTATTCCCTAATTATTTTCCGGCCTTGGGATTGCAACAGGAGCTGCTCTTCTCTGGCATATCCCGATTTATTCCAAGGAAAAGCGGGATCTCCACCTCCAGCCCATCTTCAGCCCCCAGATTCCCGGGATTTGACGCTCCCAGGGATTGCAGCCTCATCCCGAATATTCCCAAATTAAAATATTGAAACCTCGTTTTTTTTCCCCGGATGTTAAATCCCTTTTTCCCACTTTTTTCCCACTTCTCACCCATCCCGGATTTTCCATAGGATCAGCTCCCACTCCAAATGCTCCATGGGATTATTTGGATCGTATTCCACGCTCCCCGAATTCCCAAAAATCCACTGATCCCAGAGATTATCCCAAATACAACTTTTTTGGAGCAGGGAAGCAAAATTTTATCCCAGAATTTTCTTTTTTTTAAAGCCTTGATGATCCAAGAAATTCCAGGTGCTGAAAAATTCCCGGCTCATTCCATGCTTGGAATTCGAGCACTTCCTTCTTCCCTTCCCAGGATCTGCCAAAACCCTGGGAACGCCAAGGAGAATTCCGGGGGCTTTTAAAGTGAACCATGGAAAAAAGCTTGGAATTCTTCACTGGGGATGAAGTTGGGAATTTCCCCTGGATCCCCGGTGTTGCTTTTCCCAAAACATTTCTATGGATATAATATTTGGATTTGGAGGGAATTCGATTTCCCACCTGGAAATCCCAATCCAAAAATCCCATCCCAAATCCCAGATCCCGCATCCCAAGTCCCTTATCCCAAATCCCCCATGTGAAATCCTTTATCCCAAATCCCTTATCCCAAATCCTGCATCTCTTATCCCTTATCCCGAATCCCAAATCCCTTATCCCAAATCCCTTATCCCTTATCCCAAGTCCCTTATCCCACATCCTGAATCCCGAATCCCAAACCCCAAATCCCAAATCCCTTATCCCAAGTCCTGCATCTCTTATCCCTTATCCCGCATCCCGAATGCCTTATCCCACATCCTGAATCCCGAATCCCAAACCCCAAATCCCGTACCCGTTCCCCCGGCTCGGCCGCCAGGGGGCAGTGGCGCCATTTCCCGGCGAGCATTCCCAGCTGGAAATCTCGGGAGCGGGGAGAGGAGCGGGATCGAACCCCCCGCGAAATCCCGGGAATTCTCTCCCTCCGTGGATCCCAAAAATTCCCTCTGCGGGGCAGGGATGGAGCCAACCCCCGATAAAATCCGGGAATAGCGATTGGGTGTGCCGGGGTTTTATCCCATTCCCAGAAAATGACGGATCATGGATTGTACCTCAAAAATTCCGGATGGAACCTCCAATTCCCTCCCATTCCAAGTATTCCTCTGTTTTTCCAAAGGCCCCGTTGGAAAATCCCACAAATCCAAGGCTCCAGGGGTTGAAATCCCGCCGGAAAAGCCGCTCCCGCTCCGATATTCCAAGGAAACACCCTTTGGAATAATTCTGCTCTCCCTCCTTGGACCCCCATTCCCTGGAATTGGAATTCCCAGGGATGCCATTCCCTGCTCCCATCTGTGGAGCCTCTTCCCCCTCTCCCAGTGCTTTTCCCGGTGTTCCCGGGGCCGGATCCGAGCCTGGAATTCCCAGCTCTGTTCCATGAGGAAAATTCCCTGACCCTTCTCTCTCCTTAGCTGGAAAATTGGGAATTCATCCCAGCTGAGCTCGGTGGGCAAATTTCCTGGGATTTATGGCAGGGAAACATGGAAAAAGTTCTGTTTTCCATGGAAAAAAGCAGGAACGCCGGGTTGTTGAGTTTTAATCCCATTCCAGAGGCAGGGAATAAACTGGGAAAAGCTATTCCCAAGGACTCAGGATTGGTTATTCCCAATCCAAAGGGTTTCCAGGAGAAATCCCGACTGGGATCCAAGAGCAGCAAAATTGCTGGGATAGACCTTGGAAAAACGGGAATAGCAGCGGGATGCAGGGATCGGGAAGAGGGAAAATGATCAGGGAATTCAGGATCCTGCAGCAGGAATGGAACAAATCCATGGGATTCTTAGGGAGAGAATCCCAAATCCTGAGGGTTCGAGAATTCCAGGAAAACTCCACTCCAGCCCTTCCCAAAAAACAAAATCCAGGATTTTCCCCACCCAATCCCAGCCCAAATCTGCCTCCTTTCCCAAATCCAGGATGGGATTTCTCCACGTCTTCACCTTTCCCATAAAAACCCTTTCCCATAAAACTTCCTCTGGAAAAGAAGAGGAACAGCTGGATTTTCCCGATTTTTGGTGTGGATTTGTTCTTTTATTCTTTTTAGCAGGAACGAATCATTTCTGTGGGACCAGGACTGGAAATCCTGAGGGATCAGGGCTGGGAATCCTGAGGGATCAGGGCTGGGAATCCTGAGGGATCAGGGCTGGAAATCCCGAGGGATAGGGATGTGAAATCCCGAGGGATAGGGATGTGAAATCCTGAAGGATCAGGACTGGAAATCCTGAAGGAACAGGACTGGAAATCCCGAGGGATCAGGACTGGAAATCCCGAGGGATCAGGGCTGGAAATCCCGAGGGATCAGGACTGGAAATCCCGAGGGATCAGGACTGGAAATCCCGAGGGATCAGGGCTGGAAATCCTGTGGGATCAGGGCTGGAAATCCCGAGGGATCAGGGCTGGAAATTCCCTCTCCCTGCCCCAAACTGAGCACTTTTTATCATTTCCTTCCCATTTTCCACCAGAATTCCACAGATTTGAAGGATTTTCCCTTCAAAACCTTTCCAACCTTCCCAAATCCCCCCAAAGCCGCTCTGGGAGCTCCAGCTCCACGCAGTTGCCAAGGAAAAAGCGGCAGCGTTCCCAATCCTGCCCAGAATTCCCAATAAAAGCCGAGGCCGTGAACTCCAGGGGAGGCGGGAATGGCCTGGATTTGACCCCGGCATTCCCGGCCCGATGGACACCGGCATCATCCGTCCTTTTTTCCAACATTCCCTTTTTTTTTTTTTTTTTTTTTTTTTTATCCCTTGGATAACGGATCCCTGAAGAATCCCTGCCCAGGGAATTCATCCTGGGAAAAAGGAACAGCTCCTCTTTCACCAAGCCCCCCCAGTCCTGGGAGAATCTCGGGAGAATCCTGGGAAAAAAAAAAAACAAAAACAAACTGGGAAAAGAGGATTTGGAGCTCGGCAAAAAAAAAGGGAGAGGGGAATCTCGGATCGCCTCGCGTTTCCCACTGCTGGGGTTTGGGGTTTTCCCAAATAAATGGCAAAAATCCTGATTTCAATATTCCCAAATATTCC
The DNA here is from genome assembly GCA_013390105.1 of Tichodroma muraria. Taxonomy (NCBI): domain Eukaryota; kingdom Metazoa; phylum Chordata; class Aves; order Passeriformes; family Sittidae; genus Tichodroma; species Tichodroma muraria. The sequence goes on from WAAG01092240.1 coordinate 21,787, forward strand.
CAAATATCCCCAAATATCCCTATTTTAATGTTCCTCAATATCCCGAAATATCTGTATTTAAATATCCCCAAACATTCCTAAATGTCCCTAAATATCCCTGTTTAAATATCCCTAAAAATCCCTATTTAAATATTCCCAAATATCCCTAAACATCCTTAATAAAATGTCCTTAAATATTCCTTTTAAAATATCCCTAAATATTCCTAAATGTTCCCAAATATCCTGATTTAAATATTCCTAAATATCTCCAAATATCCCCATTTAAATATTCCCAAATATCCTAATTTAAACATTCCCAAATATCCCCATTTAAATATCCCTAGATTTCCCTAAACATTCCCAAATATCCTGATTTAAATATTCCTAAATATCTCCAAATATCCCCATTTAAATATTCCCAAATATCCTAATTTAAACATTCCCAAATATCCCCATTTAAATATCCCTAGATTTCCCTAAACATTCCCAAATATCCTGATTTAAATATCCCCCATTCCCAGGCTTTGCTCAGAGGGAAGGGATTTTTCCTCAAATTCCCACTTTTCCTGAATTCCCAATTTCCCGAATTCCCAAGCTAACCTCCTCTTTTCCAGCCTAAAATCTCTTTTCTCCCTCCCATCCCAAAATTTTTCCTGAACCCCATTCCAGGGCTTTGCTCCTAGGGAAGGGATTTTCCCAAATTCCCATTTTTCCCTAATTCCCGTTTTTCCCTAATTCCCAATCTAAAATCCTCTTTTCCAGCCTAAAATCTCTTTTCTTCCATCCCAAAATTTTCCCTGAGCCCCATTCCAGGGCTTTGCTCCGAGGGAAGGGATTTTTCCTGAATTCCCAACCCAAATCCTTCTTTCCTCCCATCCCAAATTTTTCCCTGAGCCCCATTCCTGGGAATGGGATTCGGAGCCGGGCCAGGTCTGGAATTCTCTGGCAAAACCCCCAGAATCCCTGAGGAAAAGGAGAAAAATGTGGGGATGCCCCAGGAATGCCAAAGGTGGGGAAAAAACGGGCAATAAAATCCCGGGATTTGTCCGGAAAAGCAATCCCGGAGTTAATCAAGGCAGAGGTCCCAAAAAAAGGGACTTTTCCCATTGATCCACATGAAGGAATTCCCAGCTCCTGCACTGTGACCCGGCAGGAAATGAAACATCCGCCCCTTTCCCTCTCCGGCTTTTATTCCTGACATTAATCCAGGCGGGAAAAATCCATTTTCCCTTTTTTTTTTAAAGGAAAAAAAAAAGGAGAAACGAATTTTCCGGCAAAAGGGAGAAAAAAAAGGAGTATTTTTATAGTCGGGAATTTTTGTTTTGGTTAAAAATCATTGGATTTGAAATAAAATTCATCAATAAATCAAAATTCCTACAGAATTCCTACAATGATCCCGGATCAAAGGCTAAAACCTGGGATCATCCCAACAATTTCTCGGGAAAAGCTTTTTTTGGTTGAATTTTGGAAGGAAAAACCTGGATATTTTTGATGGAAAGATGATTTTTAAGGGAAAAAAAATGATCCAAAGGGGTTTTCCCAGGAGCTGGAGCATCCCCAAATCCCAAAAGCTGGGAAGTCCAAGGTGGGATTGGATATCCATGGATGGATCCCAATCCAAAGCTTTCCCAGGGATTTTTTTGGGATATTTGAGCTCCTACAGGATCCCTGCGGCAATCCAAGGGATTTATTCCTTCCCTTTTCTCTTGGAATTGCACAGAAATCCAAGGAAATTTAATCCCAGCAAACAAATTCCATGGAATTTATCCCAAACAGGCCAAGAGGTGGAAAACCCCTCAGAAAATCCGGATAAAAGCCAAAATTGTGGAATTTCTCCCAAACTGGGAGTGGAAAAATCAAAGCGAAGAAGGCACCCAAACCCCTCAGAAAATCCGGATGAAAGCCAAAATTCCGGAATTCCGGGCAGGAATCCAAGCCAACATTTCTCCCCACAGGGATAAAGAAATTCCAGCGGCGCAAGGAGCACGGAAAATTGGGATGGAGGCCACGGAATGACCCCTGGAGAGGGCCAGGAACGGCCCCGCGGTTCCACCCGGCACACCTGGATGAATCCATCAAAATTCCGGAGCTCCGGAATGCGGGGAGGGTTAATCTTTAACCGGACCCCCCTGGAAGCCTCGGAAAATTCCCGGGAGCTGTTCCCGGTTTTGTTCGGGAGCCACCTCGGCCGCGGGGTTGGGTTGGATCCGTCGGGAAGGAGCCGGAATTCCGCGGCTCCAGGAGGAATTTGCGGCTCCGAGGTCAGCGGGAGTCAGGAGGACACGGAAAATGGGGAAGGAGAGGGGTGGGATTGAGGGAGAGGGGCCTGGAAGGGCCCTGGAAATGTGGGATTTATCGGGAAAAGGAGGGAAACGGGAAAAAACAATCCCGGATTTTGGAGGGGGGATTGGGAAGAGGCCTTGGCCTCACCGGGAATTGTGTCACCCCGAATCCCTGGAACCCCAGAATCCCTGGAATCCCTGGAATTCCTGAATCTCTGGAATCCCTGGAATTCCTGAATCCCTGGAATCCCAGAATCTCCAGAATCCCTGGAATCCCTGGAATTCCTGAATCCCTGGAATCCCAGAATCTCCAGAATCCCTGGAATCCCTGGAATCCCAGAATCTCTGGAATCCCTGAATCCCTGGAATCCCTGTAATTCCTGAATCCCTGGAATCCCTGAATCCCTGAATCCCTGGAATCCCACATCCCATGGAAATTCCACATCCCAACGGAATCCCACATTCCATGGGAATCCCACGTTCCGCCTCATCCCTGCGGCGTTCCCGCTCAGGGAATTGTCCTTGTCCCACCAGGGATGAGGAGGAATTCCCGGGAGGAACTTTCCAGAAGGAACTTCCCGGGAGGAGCTTCCCAGCTGTCCCAGAACCGCTGCAGCTCCGGGAATTCGCGCTGGATTCTTCCCGCGGTCGGGAACGTCGCACGGAGACGGGGATGGAATTCTTCCCTAGACCCGAGATGGGGGAAAATCAGGGAATTCCTTCCCAGCTCCAAGGAAATGGTTTGGGGGGTGGGAGGAAAGGTGGGAGGAGTGAAGGATGAAATGAAATGAAGTAAAATCAAAATAAAACAAAATAATATAAAATAAAGTAAAATTAAGTAAAACTTAAAAATAAAATAATATGAAATAAAATAGTGTAAAATAAAATTAAAAAAATAAAATAAAATAAAAAAAGGAAA
>WAAG01092241.1:0-17866 GCA_013390105.1 Tichodroma muraria
TCACACACACAAAGAGCTAACCTATCTAACTCCAAGAAAGCTTTTCTTTATTGTCCTTATGTGCCCCTTTTTATACGTCCTTTCTCCAAATGTGCTCTACCCTCATTGGTTACAACAAATCAGTCCCATGTGTTCATTGGTTCAATCACTGCTCTGGGAAAGCATTCACAGGACTTCTCAATCACAGATTAACGTCCTGTCTTCTTCTCACAGGTGTTCCTTTTTCTCTGCTTCCTCCGTTTCCATGCCAACACCCTTGTCTTCTTCTCTTCCTTCTGTCAGCTCCTTCATCTGGCTCACAGACCTGCTGTCAGCCCCTTCTGACAATCTGATACAAATCAGAGATTGACTGTAATTTGCTTTAATAGAAATATATCTATTTATGAAATAAATACATCATGCCTCTGCTAAGGAAAGCAATAAGCATTTGGGCATTGTTTTCTCTGCAGTAGCATTTGACACTAGATATCTTCCCTTGCAATCATCTCATTTTCTGTTCTGCAGCTGTTCTTTTTAATGTGAAGCCAGTGTCACCTGCTAAGGTGCATAAGCCAAATTCTTCAGTACAATAACAGAGGCCTCCTAAAATAGAGACAACACTTAAGAGTTACGCAGCCAGGTCACACAGCTTCATAATTAATCCTTCAAATAAAATTTCAAAGGGTTGACATTGATTTTGGTGGATACATTTTCCAGGCTACTTGAAATCAAGTTGGCTTGTAGCAACTTTGAAACAGAAAAGACTAAAACAGGTAATTAGTATAACTCATAATAATAGATAAAATAGAGAGTCAAAGACTTCATGTACTTCTTACTTATTGCAGTTATTTATGATTCCTAACCAATATAACTTCCGATACAGTTTTTCTCCATAATCCCTTACGTTTCCTCACCCACTATTCCAGTATTGTTTCCTACCATTAGATTTTCCCACTCATCTCACAAAAATACATTAATTCCTCATCAACACTGAAGACCAAACCCAGAGCCACTGGGAACAGTGACCAGATCAGAACTCCCGGTTTTGCAGTAGTTCCTCTCAGGCAGGGCTGGGAGCACTGAGCACTTGCAAACGGCCCTTTAACTGTTCCTTGATGCTTCTCAAAGGCCCCTTGATGGCTTCCCCACAGTTCTTGTTGCCATTAATATTCAAATTCACTGTGCTGAAAATATAGCCTGGAAATAGGTATAGATTTGAGTAATCAAAATACATTTAACACAGTTTTCTGTCTAGAAAAGGTTGAGAAAAGGAACCCAGGATAGAAAATAAACATGTTTCATATGCAAACATCTGTGGGCCTCTGTTGAATTCACTGCACAAGGTAGTTTTAGTCTCACTTTTTGAAAATCCCTGACAAAATGAACATTTCTGTTTGCTCTCTGTAGTGCATGGGTCCAGCTGCCACTTCTAGAATAAGGTAACAGACATTTTTGCTTCCTCTTGACACCCCACACTAGGAATTCACCAGCCAGTTATGCAAAGGACACACATGTAAACATATAGATTTCTTCCCTAATCACAAAGCCTTCTGTACTGTAATTATTCTCCTCTTCAGTATCAATATAAGCAGTGGCATGTGACATTATTTACCTCAACATGGCTTCAAGAGTCCATTTATTAGACATCAAGACCAAAAGACCCTTCTGAACAAGAGAACTAACAGTCCCCTCTTGTTATAAATAACTGGATTTTTTCCTAAGTATTTGTTGACTACATTATTTTTTTCTCTTCCTGGAAATTGGAAAGAAAAGTCAGCTTTCAGGGACAGTTAATTGTTCCTTTAAATTGACTAAAGAATTCTTGTAAGGCAAGAGAATATTTCCCTTCATTTTTAGCTACTAGAAATGTGACTTTCACTAAAAAAAAGAGATGATGTATCCATAAAAGGAGCTAAGAACTATATTGATAACCATCTGCTTTTGGATTTGCCACTCAGTGACTTCAGTGACTACAGATATATATTTAAAAATTACACAAAGCACGCTGGAAAAAGTTAAGAATTTTACTAGGAGATCAAATTACTTATTTACATTATCTTTCACCTTAACCTTTAATCCTGGAAGAGGAATCTGTTTAACTTAATGATGCTATTCAACTGGGCCTTCATTTTAATTATTAATTTCCTGTAAACAAACATTCCAGACATCTATCAAGTCCACAAACATGAAGCAGAAAAGAGTTCACTATTTCATTTTATACCAGCTGAAAGTTTCTTCTACTCCTCCGTTAGTGTTGCTGTTCTGCCAGAATCTGATGTTCAGAAAGCAAAGTAGATGCCCAATTTAGTAAAAAAAAAACCACAACAAAAACTGCCAAACCTTACCAAAGTAAGTTGTATTTATGAGCAGCTCTTACTAAACCCACCAAGAGGTGCAAGGCACTTCTGTGTTACTGCTCCTCCTCCTTCAAGGGCCTCAGGCTGCTGAGCCAGCTGTACACCCACACTTTCATCTCATGCCCTGACCTTGGTGGCCAGGGCTGGAAAAGCTGCAAAGCACCAGCCAAGTAAAAAATAAATCTGCTCATGCCAGTGGTCTCTCTCTGATGCTTTGGGTAGGGAAAAAAAAAAAAAAGTGCAGTGACAAAAACAAAGAGAGTAATATCTTCATTCTAAACCAGACAATAAGAGTGTGAAGGCTAGAGGTACTAAGCACTTCAAGAAATACAACTGTGTGGTATCTGCAGGCATGGATCATGAGCAGATGAGATTTAGGAATTCAGTCATCTGCATTAATTCTTTTCATAATTTTTCTTTTAAAAGCTGTAGATTCTCATATTTATGATTTCATTGTGCTTTAATTGACTTATGCTTTAATAAGTGAAAAGGGTTTTGGGGGTTGGGAGTGGGAAAATAGGTTGTAGTTATGGTTTTAAATAATTTATTCCTCAGTTAAATCTAAGCTATTTTAATGATTTATTAAACATTCTGCAGCAGTTGTATTAAACAGAGACCAAGAGAAATTAATGATTAGGTGATAATAGCTGGAGATCCTATCACTGTTACTCAGCTAAATTGATTTTCTCAGAATAGCTAAATAAAAAATTAAAAGCTACATGACAAATTGCAAAATTTTTTTGTTAAGCACACTACATACTGCTAGATCCCAAAGGGGAAAAAAATTAAGGAAACATTTTTTTCCTAATTCTTAAAACATCAGAACATATTTTTGTTTTTATTAAACTCTTCTACAAGATATGACTCCTCTCTTCAGTGTAATTTGTATTTCTTTAGTTGAAATTCCTTTTTTAAAAGAAAGTACTAAGTCTCTCTGACATAGCTAACACTAAATTCTGTATTCATATTAATATGAAACACTCTGTCCTGTGCATTGGCTTATCCCTAGTGCATCCCTCTGCACTTACAGCTAACTCAGCTCTCTAAGATGTCTTCAAGTTATTCCCTTGTCCAATAAACTTCACCTCACAGTGCATGGCCCATAAATCTCTCTCCAAGTGAGGCCAAGCAGTAGAAGGGCACGGGGACTGCAGTGCTCAGAGCAGGGCTGGTGCCAGTGTGCAGTGGCTGCTGAAGGAGTTGGGCTGGGGCCGGGGCAGAGCCTGGCACTGGCAGCCCTGCACAGAACCAGCCAAACACGCTGATGCTGCTTCCCACTGCTCCCCCGAGCCTTCTCCTAGGAGTGCCTCTCCCTACAGCTGGGAAGAGCAGCAGAACAGACACATCAGCCACACCAGTTTGCAGCCTGGCCTTTTAGGTTACCTCACTACACTTCCAGCTTGTCCACAGTCATCCCCTTCTGCCCGCCCTTGCATTCAGGGAGAGCAGATAGGAAAAGCCCATCCCATCCCCCTTAAATGCTGTCACCCCACCTTAAGAGTTACAGCTGCACCCCAAATCTAAACTGGGGAAATTACACCTCTTAGAAACCAAGAGGTTCTGAAAACCCTTCCAATGAGGGGAAAAAAAAAAATGTTCATTTACCAGGCTTAGCATTAAGTCAGAGGTTGCTCCCTGAATAATTACTGTCATAAGGACTTCTTAATCCCCAATTAAAAGATTAAGTTACAGATGAAATTAGCCAGCTGCAGATGAATAGTCTTCAGAAAGGATTTAAAAAAATCTGAAGACTGTCTCTTACGCTTTCTTCACAAAGATCTGATCACTAATAACTTGCCTAGTCCAACAGACTATGGAAATTACTTTATTTTAATGGAAAATGGAAAACAAACTTCTCCAAATTTATTATAGCCCATTTATATTCAAGACTGTAAGTTTTGAAATTCCATCTGCAGTAAATTACCAGGCAAGCAATTTGATAAACCTTCACATAGCTCTTGATAGTTAGCATGGGTATCTCCATTCTAACTCAGGCACGTGTCCAAGATCCAGTATGCATTCGTGCAGACCTGTTAAATGATAAATACAAACCAGTCCAATGCCATAAAGCACTTCCAATGTCTCACAGAAAATCAAGTTATAAATCACGTTAGGAAAATAATTCTCAGAACAACTACACTGAAGCACAGTCAACACTCAGCATCAGAAATGCTGAGCACAAAAGTTTAAGGTATGTCTGCACTTCTAGTGCAGCCTGCTGAAATGCAGCACAGGGGGTTGGACCAGCACACCACAGCATTTTCCATTGTGCCTAATGAATTATTGGCCTTGCAACCATTCAAACAGCTCCAAAGCAGACTGCTGCAATAAGAATGTAGCTGTTGGGCAGTTAGCACTGTGCTATAATCTGTCAAGTAATGAACAAAACAAGCTGAGCAAACTCAGCAGGAGATGAAGGCCACTTCACCAAGGCAAACAACACCATGTATTCTCATGATGAACAGAACTTTTACAGTGCATCAGGAAAAAAAGGTGCCTGCCTGGAGGCTTGTGTAGGGGAAAGTGCTTGTGCTTTTTTATCTGTACAGGGTTACAATCATCTTGGCCAGGCAAACAGCTCAGGTCCTAAGATGGTATGGGCAGGAAACAGACCTCTCTAGAGGTCTCCCAGTGCAAATAATCCATTGGTAGGGGCTAAACAGTATAAATAAAATTTCAGATGAAAACAACAGGGACTCAAGGTTATTAAACAGGGCAAACAATAGCAGTAGAAATATTTATTAGGGCTGCTGGAATGGGACCCTACAGTATCTATTTAGATATTACATCACGTGATAACATCTTGAAATTTTGCTTGAAGCCATTTGCAAACTCTTGAAACACATGTGCTATGCATATGACCTGGATTTCTGGATATTACCTCCTATATGCTGTTTTAATAACCAATTTAATTTTCTCCCCTTTTCATAATGAGACTAAAGATTAAATCCTACTGGTTTCATTACTATCCAACACCCATTCTGGGCAAAATCTTAGAGTACATTCTTGAACTTCTCATTCAGCCATTGCATGAGCCTAGCTGATTCCCCAAATCCTGTCTCAGCACATCTGTGCATCCCAGCTGTATCCACAGGGAGAGTGGTGAAGTTCTTTGAATGAGCTATACCTCTAGCACTAAGCATATTCAATATTTAATAAATAGATTAAGATATTTTTAACAGCAATCATAGCACAGCATGGAAGAAGATGACTAAAACTACCTAACAAATTATAATATCTGTGTAAGAGGAGCCCCTCACAATCATTTTTAGGGAGGGCAGAAATCGTTACCTATCACACAAGATTTTATCCAGCATAAACCAGACTGAGAATAGCTGAGAAGCTGATACTCTGTATATGCAGCTCAAGTCTGTAGCCCTGAGTTTTATGTACTCTGTTTTTTATTAGAGTAACCATTCTAAAATCAAACTATCTAAATTTTTATAAGGCCAATCAGAATCAGGTCTTGTTAAACATTTATTAAATAAGAGAAGCTATAACAGTCTGAAAAGAAGGTATCTGGTCTGAGTGGAGTTTTAAAGTAGCATTCTGTAAGACTTAGTGTTCTGAATTGCTGGCATATTAGACTGGTTGAAACCATAGACACCTTATATTTCTTCAAAAAGCTATTTTTGATTCTTGAAAGCTATTGTGATAAACAAAGTAGCATTACTAGGGGAAAAATAATGAGTAGTGCCTGCATCTCAAGCATTCCTATTTGGAAAAAGAGTGAAACATAACCTGTTTTTATAACTGATTGGCAAAATTTATCCTTCTCTAGCAATTTATTTTGGAGATAGAAGGGTGAAAAATAAATTTTTAGATAGTTGTGTAGTTGGAAGGAGGAAATAACTGAAACTCAGTTGATTGGATGGCACAATAATTTCTGGTAGGTTTCTTTTGTTTTGATTTTTAGTTGTTTTGGTTTTTTTTAAAAAAGTGAAGATGTCACTTAGAGTGAATATTCGTCTTTTATGTAGAAAAGGTCTTGAAGGTCCTGGGATGGAGAAAAATGTTTTAGGTCCCTTCCATGAAGATGCATGTGTATGACACAGTACAGACACCCCTTGGAACAAAAGCATGCTTATAGCTGCAGATAACCCCACCCTCAATGACTGCTTTAAGCTCTCCACAACACCAAGCAGTGGAGCACTGTCAGACTTTGGATATATCTAATCTACAAAAATTGATATCTTCTCTATACATTCTTCTTTAGGCATTCTATAAGTTCAGGCTATTTTCAAAGGTTAAACAAAATTTATATTCAAGGTCTCGCCGTAAATATATTCAAACAGGGACACCCATATTATATCAATATTACTAACTTTTATTAGAGAAGAATTATAAATTGTATCTCCCCTACTCTTTGCAGAATTGTAAGAAGACATCTTTTGTGGTACAACAGCTCTCTAACAAAGTATTTTTACAAGTGTGTGTGTGTGTGTGTGGTTTTTTCCCTTCTTTTTCCAGTTAAAACCTAAACATAAACAGATGAATAATCTAACTTTATTCATGTTTTTCTCACTCTTAACCATCTAGATTGTATCTATCTGCTTAGAACAAGATCAGGATTCTGGAAAAAAAAATTATATCTGCAAAACAAACCGGTAATTGTGCTCTAAAAAGGTCACATTGCAATGCTGCAGGCAGCTTCTGTGAATAAGATTACAGATGTATGTATGATTAATCTGTGATTAATTTGCCATTTTACCAAATTTTTTTGAACTGAAATATTAGAAATGTCATACAACTTTGAGAAAATACAGTGGTTATCACGACAGACAGATATTAACAAAAATACCAGTGATACATTATCAAAATAATCTGTGATCAAAATTATTCCCATATATTTCCATCAAAGGAAGAATATACCACAACAAAAATCAAATTAAACAGCTCAGCTCATATCAAATGTACAGAAGGACTGATTGCCTCAAACCCTACTATAGGATCCCACATTAAATATGTGGCCATAATTCCATATACATATTCAAAATAAATGTTTATTTAGGCAGTAAGTAAACAAAGAAGCTCCAATTATTATTTTTCTTATAAGAAAATAGAAGAAGTTTGCTGGATGAAGCCAAGGAACCACACTTTCACTCCTCCAGCATCTCTGTACCCCATGCTCATTGCCCCAGGCTCCTCTAGGTGAAGTTGAGAAGCTCCATTCTGGTACATACCCTAAGCTAAAGTTCCCAGCCCTGACCCATGGGGGACAAGGAAGCACATGGACAACTCACCTCGGGTTTACCACTTTGGGTAGGGCCACCACAGCATTAGCTGGAGGAAGCCCTAGGAAAATGGAATGGATGAAGGGACACATTCAATTCCACAGGTATGACCTCAAAGAAAGACCACTACTGTGACCTTCCAGTCCAAGAGAACCCACTCAATGGATAGGAAAGTTCAGACCAGGTCTCAGGAGTTTCTATGAAATTAAGACATTAACAGCGTAGCAGAATGAAAGGTGTGTGGGGGGAAAATAATTCTCAGACCTGATATATTTTTATAAGCTCAAAAGTACATAAATTTCTGTAAGCCACATTATATACAAGTGCTCTCACTTGACAAACAGTGCCGTCCATCCCCTTGGAACACTCAGTGAGCTGATGGTGTTCACTGCTTTGAACAAGTGGCAGTGCACAGTGCCCACCCAGACACTGGCACACCAGTAACATTTCACGCTCTCCTCTGCTCTGTACTCATACTACCACAAAATGATAAAAACCTCAATCAAAACCTTCAAGCTGAGCAGTAAGGCCGAAGCCTTTTAGTAGAACAAACCCACACTTCCTAGCATGCTGCCCACTTCTTATGAGACACTATTGGCATAATCCTAAATGCAGATGACACACCTATCAGCTGGTATTGGAACTAAATCTGTGTAGAAGACTTTCAATACAAAAAGCTCAATTATCATCTCACAAACCAGCATGGATCCAGCTCATAAACAGACACAGTTTAGTTTTGCATTATACTGACTGACTTCTAAAATATCTTTTGTTTATGGCCCACCCTGTCTCTACATTTTGCATAATAACTGACAGAATTTGCTGTACAATTAACTGGGCATTTTTATTCTAGGTACCTTTTGCTATTCATATCTTTCAGAAGTTGATATCATAATGGAAATCTCCAACATCAAAGACAAAGCAGCCTTCACATTGTGAAATTCTTGCAATTAAAAGAAAATTGGATGCCTCCATAACATTAGCTTTTAGTTAATTGCTAAGCATTCTTTTTTTTCCACAGCAGGAAGGATGCAAATGTTTCTCCATAGAAAATCAGAATAATTATTTTTATGACTATTTTTGTTATTAATGCATTACTATTTGGGGGGTGTGGTGTGGGGAGAGTTTCTCTCTGACCAAGAACAAAAGCAGCACTATAATTTTAAGGGCTCATGAAGAAGGAAGCAACTGCAAAACACGTTTTTCTTTGTGGTTTGATTTTTTATTTTTAAACCTGCCATGATGACTGACAAACACATTTCCACCTCAGTTCAAGCTTCAGTTTGTTACTGGCCTATGAAGGATGTCATTCTCCCCAGCTTGTCCTATGGCTTCCTGACATGTTACAGTTATAATTTGTCAGAATTTTTCAAAACTTTGAAGTGACAATTCTGATATAAGGTCATGCCTTGTAGGAACTGGGGCAGTCACACCTTTAAAATACACTGACTGTTTAGTTTCTGCATTAGCTTGATACAAGAACATCTGAGTGACCTACTTTGCTTATTTAATGAGACTCTGAAGAGAATGCTTTGCATTTATGACACGGATATCTTTTCCTTGCCAAAGAAGGAAATAAAAAAAAAAATGACAATTTGAAATGCAAAGGGTTTTTTTTTTTAATTGGAGTAACACAGCATGCATTATAATAAAAACAAACTATAGTTGACATGGCTGGGTTCTGTAAAGCAGGCAGCATATATAAGGAGTCAAATAAGGCAATTAAGATTTTGGGAAGATAAAATAAAAGATAAAGAGTCTGTTAGCTCTTTTACTTTCAAGGGCTAATACTATTCAAGACACACATTCTATATATTCTAGTCTCAAGCCCTATATAACAAGGGCTACAAAAATAACTGTAATTATTCCATTTGTTTCCCATCCAGGCATTTAAATACTTCAGCTGGTAAGGTAAAATATTTCTAGGCAATAACATTATTAAAAAAAGAAGTATTAGGTACTATTAAGTTCTTTGTCCTTTTCAGTTAATAATACTACAATTATTAGAGATTACTTGGCATTTAAGTAGAACTTAATTAAACTTCACAAGATAAGGACAATAGTTTCAGAGAGAAAAAAACTGAAACTGTTGATTTATTGCTTCTCCTCCCAAGGTTTCCTAAACGCCCTTCTATGCTCTTTATGAGGATATTTTTCTTCACTCTTCACCCACAGCTTCTGAAGTTACCTTACTGCCACCAACTCTTCTTCACATCTGCATTTCCCTGGTTTTGTAGGACTGAGTTCCCACTAAAAGCCTACAGAGAGCTGCAGCAGGAACACTCTATCCTGGAGGGGGTAACTCTGACGTCCTTCAAGGTCTTCCAACCATTTCATCAATCTCCAAATCCACTTAGGACTCATGAGCTGATTCTTTTTCAGAGCTCCCTATGTATAAAACACCTACAGGACTGAGTTTCAAAATATGCCAATAAAAAAACCTTCATGACAACAAAAAATTGCCTCTGGAATGAAAACTGTAATTAACTTCAGTATTAACCTACACAGAGAGAAATAACAACTAACAGACCAGCTCCTATAATAACAACATTATCATCTGTTCAACAAGTAGAAATTAATTCCTTACCCATGAATTTACAGGCTGCCCAGGGAGGTTGTGAATGTCCCTCTCCAGAGGCATTCCAATACCTCCTGGACAGGATCCTGTGTTACCTGCTCTGGGTGACCCTGTCTTCACAGAGACGTTGGACTTGGTGATCCCCAGAGGTCTCTTCCAATCCTAAAAATATTATGATTCTGCAAATTTAGGAAGTCTTTCTTCAACAGAATTAGCATTTTATCTACTGGAACAAGTTCTGCTGTTTTCATGAAATTTCATATTGAGATAAAATAATGGATCTAACATCCAAATATTTCATACTACCTTCAGTAAGGACTAGAAGCTCAAACTGACTCACTAAACTTGAAATACAGTCCTATAATTCTATTATTTGTATATTTGAATACTCTTTATGATGCCAAAACAGCTAAATCCATCACATTTTCACAATTAAAACTGTTACAGCTATTAGACTTGGCTAACTTCACTTTTATGTGCAACCTAAACTTTCCTGCAGAAGTTAGAAGATACTAACATGTTTTAGGTCTTTGGAACGGGATGACCTTAAGGTCATATCCAACCCAGGTGGCTCTTTGATTCTATTCTGTGATATTTTGCTAACAAATATATTACACAATTATAATGAAAGTGCTCTGAAATGACCACAGACCACCTCTAGAATGGAGACCAGAGTTGTACTTGAAGTATGATTTGTGACAGTATTTCCTAAGACTAATGCAAATGCTCTGGGAGATAGCAGCAAATAAACACCTCATGATCTCTACTTTAACTCCAGTAGACTAGAAAATCTACAGGATCTGTAAAAGTCCTTGGGATTAGAAAAGCTAATGTGATTACAAGTTGTTATTTTGTAAGCTAAAAATCTCAGTGATTGCCAATAAACCTTCTGGACACTTATGAGCATTCTGGCACTCCTACACCTTATGCTAATAGATCACAGCATATCAAAGGAAAAAACAGTGCTGTTGAAGCACAGTACATATGGATATTACCAGTAATTGAAGATCATTCACTGCTTTAATAAAAACAATTTAAATAGCCCACTATATTTCTCCACATAAGTTTCACTACATACAGAGCTAAACTACCATGTCAGTCATCTAGTACAGATATAGGGGGGTTTAACTATATAAAAGTATATGTTGTTTCCAGAACTAGTATAAAGAGAATAATATTTTTCAAATGAATGTAAAATAGCCACTGATCACCCTTTCAGATACAAGTGTTTGGCTTTCCCTTTTATGGTACCTCAGTTCATATGTCTGAAACAGATGGTACAAATTGATCTTTTCTTATGAGCTCTTCCCACTCACTTCTTGTCATTGTCTGGTAGCAATCATATGAAAAAATCTGAATAAGACCATTCATCAGATCAAACACCACATCAAAGAAATGGCTTGTAGCTTAAGTTTGCCCTTTTTTTGCATCTGTAAGAAAATTCACAGTAAGCTCTGTATCAGGTTGACATTTCATTGATGTTATTTTGATTCCCCATCTTACGAAATACTGCATTTTAAAATTTCACACAGAATAACATGGCTAAACTGGAAATAAAACATTTCAAGTCATCATTAATGTGATGAACTTTCTTAGTGAAGAGCCCTAGGGCAGAGCTCCATCTCAAACTGTCTGACAGGGCCTGGAGCCGTGCTGGGTGTGGATGGGATTGACTGCTCTGCCTCCAGCAGCTGGGGCAGAGCCTGAGCCAGCTCAGCCTCTGCTCTCCAGCAGCCCAGCAGACACTGGAGAAGCACAGGCCTTGGGCTACCTTTTAGAAGCAATTCTTGGTGTCCTGGGAAGCTGACTCAGGACACCTGCACCCTTAGACACAAGGCTTATGTACACCTCACCAGCAATTACTACCAGGGCACAGATTACATAAGCATCACGTGTAAAAAATACATATCCAGTGCTACTAATTAACAAGCTTAAATGTGATTACACTCAGGATAATAAATGCATTTGGGTCTGGAAAAATCTAGGTTTCCTGTTTTAAATAGAAATGAATGAGTTATCACAGCACAAAACTACATCTCAAATCACAGGCATTAGTAGCAATAGTAATCAGTTGAAAATGAAAATTAATTGAATACAACATTGTTCCAAACCATTTATCTAATTTGATCAAGGTATCATTAACTAATTAAGTAGAAATGCTTGAATGTACCACTTACTAAAGCACAAGGTCATATGAAGGCCATGCTATCAGCAGAAAACATGGTTAAGGAAAGCTGTCTTTGGAAGGGTTTACACAAAAGTCATGTAAGTGCACATTTACCAAATGCTTTCAGAGTTGACCAGTCAGTTGAGAAATTGCCAGTCCTTATTTAGGGGTATGAAACTGTGTAATAATGCTATTATAACTTCTAAGTAGCGTTTCTCAAAATAGGAGCTCTTTTCAATGCATCATACCAATGATCTTAGCACACTTATTTGTGTGTTTCAGACACAGTCCTTGAGGAGAGGAGGGTTACAGAACTTGTCTATAAGCTAAAAGTGATTCAGAAATTTGCTTAGATTCCTTCCACAGACATTTAGGGCAGCAGAAGTGGGAGTGGCTGGGACATCATTAGTATTTAATTTCAATGTGGCTTTTGAAAAGTTACACCCTTTTCTTGAAAAGGTTCCACTGAGTTCCACTGTGAACACTCAGTTAAGACAACTTATTTTTCCTCTCTTTAAAAAACACAAACAAAACAAATAAACAAAAAAACCCATCTAAAGTACACAAGAAAGCCTGGTTATTCAAAGTGACTGATACAGTATCTCTACTTCTCGGAACTGATTTCCCTTCTCATCTTCACTTGGTTTGGGGTTGGGGTTTTTTGGTGTGTATGTTTTGGGGGTTTTGTTTTTTTTTTTTCTTTTGGTTGGGTTTTTTTTTTTTGCCAGATTTTTTGCCTTTTGTATGTGGTTGTTGTTGTTCTTTGGGGTTTTCATTATTGTTGCTTGTGGTTTTTGTCTTTTTAAGCACTATGCTGAAAGGACTCAGTGAATGACACTGTTCCAGTAAAACATATATTGCAAGAGCAATTCCAGGAAATATAGACTTAAGGAATGAAAGTAGTGTGTGCCTATGACAAGTAAATTGCATGACTGTGGGGTATAGTTCAATTCTACATCAAGAAAAATCCTGTTATACAGTTGAAAAATTAATTTCATCCCCATAGCCTAAAAATATTTTTTCTGACATTTGAGAGAATTGTAATTGCAAAAGTGCAAAATCACATCTATCTTGTCATTTACTTGTTTCTGTTGTGGGCTGAATACTATCACTTACAACCCTGCAGCCCCTGAACAGCTTCTTGGGAGAGCTGGGATTGCTATCCCTCTTCCTGATGCCAAGATGTGAAAAAAGACTACTTTTCTTTTTTCCAGGGAGATAGCTCAAGAAAAAGTCTTTCTTTTTGTTTATGGGACTGGCAAACAATACCTCGAATATTCGTTATTTGCCTCCATTTTTTTTAATGCCATTATCTATTTTAACCTGGGGGTGCTAGAGTGACCATCACGGAATACAGACTGCTGTAGCTGAGGAGTGAGGGTGGCTGTTGGACCAGGCAGGAAGATTGCCTTCCTCCTTTCTGCCCCGTGATCTGCAACAGCATCCTTGGAAGCCTCTCCTTTACCAGCTCCAAATGCCTGGAAGAATAAAGCACAATAAGGCTCAAAAAAGGAATGCTGGTGAATCAACAATCAAATCTATACTCAAATCCATGCACAAAGAATTGAACTGTTTTACTTACCCATGTCTCCATGTTTTGTAGTTAGCTTTTTTTTTATTATTATTATTTTTTTATTTTATTTTATTTCTTATAAAATGGAAGAAGTAGGGAACTGTGAATAGTGTCCTGGGGTGGGAGACTCCATCCCCAAAAATAAAATTCAGCTGAATCTCAGTAAGAAGCTAGTCACTGAAATGACTAAAAAGACTCATAACTGGTATATCTAATATATAACTGGGCAAGAGGAACCTCAGTGACTCTTTATATGACACAGCACATATAGAGCTGTTGTGGTATGTTTTTATCCCCCGTGGTTTGTCCCTTTGCATTGTTGGTTCAGCCTGAGTTGTACCTCCTACCCAGTTGTCAATCTTCCCTAAGACCTACCCTTTGTTAGAGAATGTTCTCTGTCCTCCTTCTCAGTTGTCAATCCCACATTGTACCTGCCCCTGTTTTGGAAATCCTCTAATACTCGAAGCCCCATTGGCTTGTTTGAACTGCCCCCCTCCCCTGTGTTACCCCATTGGTTGATGTATTATAAACCCCACCTGTTGTATCCTTGCCTGAGATCTCCCCCATATAAAAATCCCTGTACACCTGTGTTCTGGGTCTTTCTTCCCTGGACCCTCCTTGGAATAAATCTCCTTGGAATCTATACAGAAGATATCTCTCTCTCTCTCTCCTTGCCTCTGCCTTTGATGCCTAGTAATCAGTGCCATGGAGAAATTGCTCTAAGTTGTACCCCAGCTAGCGGGCAGATTCCGGCACCGCCTCATGGAACAAAAACGGGAATTTCCTTGCTTTAAAGGCAAATCTAAATGCAGATAATCACAACCAACAGTGAAACCTGGAGATAAGTAAATAAATGTTCTGGTCTACAAAGGCACTAGGTACCCAGCAGACATTTCTTTGCCTAAAAGTAAGTAATCGCATTTTAAAAAAAAAGTATTGCAATCACTTAGCCAAAAAGTAGGGAAAGCCAAGAACTGTGGATGTGGAACATAATTTAATATTCAAATTTAAACACTTTTTATTATCAGTAACTACAACTCTGAAACCAGTTGGTGCTTCTATGCTTAGTGTGAAAGGTTTGTAGTCCCAAACAATTATTTTTCAGTCTTTGAGGCACCAGAAACACAAAGTAAAATAAATTATCCACATTTCTCCAGAGGAATTAGATAAAAAGAAAACAACCAACTTGGTAAAACTTTAAACAATTATCTATTTCACCTCTATGACTCAGCTCTTTATGTTAGGATACTATCTTGAGTACAATCAAGTTTATCACTCAGATTCTAATCAGGAAATTAATTAGGAAGAAAGAAGAAAGCAAAGGAAAGATGAAAAAACATTGTATTGCACATCAAACTTCTTAAACAATAATACTTTACGACTTCATTTCCATGGCAATACAAAATATCTGCTTAGCTGATTGAATCATTTGAAAGAAACAAACTCCTTAACAAGATAACTCTAGTGATGTGTAAGATGAATAACAGAGATGTTTTATTGTTTATCTTCAGGCAGGTTTGTTTGGGGATTTTTAAGTGAAGACTTGATTAGGAAAGATTTTGGAACACAAAGGCAAGAGAATGTCACATTCATACTGAATGAACTATAGAGATAATATTTTCAAATTTCATTCCAGAAAACAAGCTGGGAGCTCATTTAGGATATTCCTTCAGAACCTGTGTAAGTGGCATACATGCATGTTGATTTAAATGGCCATGTTCATAGACCTCAAAGTATTTACCCCATATTTTGCTCTTGTTTGGAGCAAGATTACTTTTTTAACAGCTTGATGAAAATTACTGATTTAGTGCTGTTTTCTCTTATTATCCCTTGGCAGACTCTTGGGTGAACCCCTTTTTTTTTCCTATTCAATTAATTTTAGATTTTCATAAGCACGTTCAGTGAATGACAAATTACATGGAACACATTTGTCCCCATCATTCATGGGCAATAAGATCCTCCTCTTCCCCCAAGGGAGAGGCAATATCCCTACTGTGTTTCATGATCCATTTTTTTCAGTACAAGATGTTGGTGTTGGTCATGGCTCACTGAGAACATTTCATTTATTGCCATAATGCAATGGAATTTAGTCTTTAATTTACATTTTGACTTCTTGAGAATAAATTAAATTATCCTTCCATTCAAAGGGCTAGTTCATAGCTTCTGGCCTCCAGGAGGTAAAAAGCTTAAGCAAGAGGCCAATGTAGCACAGTCTTTGTGTCTTTGCTTTGCATAAAGATGATTTTCAGTCCATTTATGAGCATCTAACTGTGGTGCTGGAGTTTGTTTGCAGAATAATTCATGGGAAGGTTTTCCCTTCTGTGAATATGGATTTACCTAAAAATAAACTGGATGATTCATCATAAAAATTTTTAAGAGTGGGATGGATATCACAGGGCTTACTTTGGCACAAGGTTAGGTAGGACATTTTTAAGTCAAACGCATTTTGCCATTATTCATGTAATCAGTTAAACATTACAGCAATTAGAAATCTTAAACAGTAATGGAATTAAACTTTCCTGGATTATTTGCAATGAAAACCAAGCCAGCCTGATGTTCATCCAAGTAGCAGCACTCTACACCAGCATGAAGAAGCCGAAACCCTACATCATTGTCTCGCTTAGAGTGTGTAATCTGCCATGATTTGCACAAAACAGAAAAGCTTTTTCTCATCTCCTAGACACACATGACAGTATTTAGGCTCTGACAAGACTAAAACAACTCAGTAAATTAGTTTCTGTAGGCTGTATTTGCATCTGAGCTGGGACCACTGCCACTGATTGGTTACATTGGTTACAACAACACACAGTTACCCTGAAGCTTTTATTTTAATTAGCAGTTTCACAACAAAAATCATTTAGTCATTTTTCTGGACTGATTTGTTCAATTTTAGTGAATGATTTTTTATTATTTTTTTTCTTATACTTCATTAATAAGGCAATAACTAAATACCACAGGTTATTGAATGACATAGCTGGAAAGCTGATTTGTGATAATTCATCATTATTGGCTCCAATGAATTACATGGATATAGTTTGTCTACTGCTGCCATTTCTTCCAGTATTTTTATGCTCATGTTCCTGAAGAAAAAGAGTTGTTTCTTGAAGTAAAGTGTGTGATTTTTGGTTGTCACTTGAAAGTAATTTTTACAGAACAACAATATTGCCAAGTTGAAGCTTGATTATATTCTTAAAAAAACCCCAACAAAACAGAAACAACCAAACAAAAACAACAACAACAAAAAGAGTGGCAATCTTTGTTCAAATCTCAACAAATACTTGTCTCGCAAAAATACATAAATATCTAAAGCAGCCCCTTTAGATAAACAGCAGCACCGATTCACTCTAAATGTATATTTTGTTGTTTAACTGTTTTTTATGCACCTTCACCAACTTTCTAGTTACATTCTGGACTCAGAATCCGATGATCTAAATATCAAACCAATAGCCCTCATACCATGTCAAATACAGGAACTACTGCTCCTACTAAACAGTTCCCTTTTTGTAAATCTAGGACTACAATAAGGGCTTCAGGACAATTTCACCCTGAGAGATCATAAACTGTTAATCAGCCATTATCCTCATCTGTGGGAAATGTAGGCCCAGAGAGCCCCCAAGGCTTCGAGCATTCAGGCTCAGAGATAGAGATGGATACAATATTTGACCTAAGGCCTTGGAGAAGGCTTGGAGATTTAGAACAGTAAAACTGGCATTTATAGTTTATATAGAAATACGCTTTAAACAAGTAGAAATATGCCTCATATAAGCAAATAAATATGTTAAGCAAGACAGTAGAAAATAATTAAAGTTTGGTAATAAAACCTGTAACAGAGTTGTTAAAAGTAGAAGGTATAGCAGTAAGTTTTTGTAGAATAGTATAATTGAATAAAGAGCTGCATCACAATAGAAACGTAGCAAATGTAACAATTAATGATTGGTTTATGAAGATGCTAGAGAACTTTGTGGAAGTAGTTGATTG
>WAAG01092241.1:18642-55552 GCA_013390105.1 Tichodroma muraria
AGTAGAAAATAATTAAAGTTTGGTAATAAAACCTGTAACAGAGTTGTTAAAAGTAGAAGGTATAGCAGTAAGTTTTTGTAGAATAGTATAATTGAATAAAGAGCTGCATCACAATAGAAACGTAGCAAATGTAACAATTAATGATTGGTTTATGAAGATGCTAGAGAACTTTGTGGAAGTAGTTGATTGGATAAGAAATTTATAGAAGACATTGTAACTGGAATTAAGATGCTTTTCTGGTGTCATGGTGCCGAATGTAACGACCTAAAGGTCTCACCCTCCCATGAGACTGATTTTGCAATAAACCATCCTTTAATTGCCACATCGATTGACCCCGTCTCGTCTGTATCCTGAACAACCATCCTCCTGCTTTTTCCATAACTACTTCTCATAACTCAGTTCCTTTCTCAAATGTTTCACCTCTGTTAGAGCAGAATCAAAGCAAAAGCCCTCAGAGAGAGTGTGTTTCTGACTGAATTCAGCTGCCCAAACCACACAGAACGTCTAGGACTTGGGGTTGTTGTTTACTATTTTCTGTTCTTTCCACAGAAGTATCTGTGCCCATAAGTAATGATTAAATACTACTTTTACTATTGCACCACAATGAGATCAACATTTTGAGATCAACATTTTCTGGAATCTAAAAATATTGAAGTATACAGTGACCACTTCCTATTTAAAATTACACTTTGAGGTAACCATAAGATACATCCTATTCACATAATGCAAGTTTGCTACACTCTGCATAATTAATTTTCTTGTTTATTTAACCTGTGTTACAGTTATATGTTAAAAAATCCTTGTCTGTGATCTATCTTTAGTACTGTTTTTAATCAATTGGCCAAGCTTGGAATTGAATGAGAATGTCTTATAAAATTAGTATCACACTATTGTCTACCAAAATGTCATGCTAATTGTCTCAGATCTATATCCCTCTTAACTGCATTCCTCAAGGACCACATTAGACTCTCATTATTTCCACAGTCATACTGGCCAGTTCTAATGTCCACATAAATAATCCTATTAACCCTTACAAAATACTAAAGAAACATCAATCTTCTTCCAGAATGCCAAAACTGCCTGAGAGCTCTGGGGGAAAGAAACAAACACAAAAATCCACCAAACCAGAAAACATTGAGTTCCAGAGGATTCCTGTGGTGAGTCTCTAATTCCTTTGGATACTTGATAACCGCTAATAGGAAAGAACTTAACTTTATCAGCCACAATTCAGCCTCATGAATAAGTAATTCACCTGGTCTGAATGAACTTAGTTACTACCATATGCTAAGAATATGTCATCACAGATATGTGCTTCCACTCCTTCAGATCAGAAATATTTATATTCTTATAAACTGTCTTCCATACTACTATCAACAACTTCGTCATGTTTGACTACAAAATTATAACTCGGATTTCGTCTGCTTTAAATATACTCAGAACCTACATTGTACAGTCTAGTTCTGCTCATCCTGGATCTTTCACAATACTATCTTGCTGATTTGATCACTGTGGAGAATTGATAGAGAAATGAGACACTGATCATGTTTTTATGAACTATCAGATATGCACTTTCAATATGCATTACAGGAAGATGTTTTATGTAGAGGGGAGAGTGCACAAAGCAGGAATTGTCAGTATGGCATCTAGAACAAGATAAACTGAGGACTATTTTTGGCATGCCCAGGACAGTAACCAGATCACTGCTGAATAAGATTATTAAGCTCAGAGGTCTTAAAAATATTGACAGCCTCCAGAAAAGCCTAAATAATGCTAAAATTATGCATAAGGACAAACATTAAATAGAAATCCATCTTCTCATAATGAGAATATCAAAGATTGAAATAAACTCTGTTTTCTCAACACAAAAGTCACAAGTGGACTTTTTTACAAGTCTTCTTATTTTAGAGAAATAAAAAGTAGATGTCAAAAGTAATTTTTTCAATGCACAATCATAGATCTGTGAAGGATCTTTGGCCACAAGACCATTTGTATTAGATTAATCATTCTGAGCTCAGAACTCAATCACTCCAAGGCTACATATCTGCACAGTCATATGCAAAATTCAGCTAAATCTGTGAAAATGGAAAACATTTCCATGGCTGGCATCAGAAAATCCTCTGCCACAATCTGCCTTCCAAACAGGAACCAGACTTGGACGCATTTAGGAAGGAAATTGCACTCTGAAATAATTAAGCCTACTCCTCCCTCTCACAGCAGGTTGAAGACAGTACGCAGAGATTACAGAAAACCATATTTCATGTCAGCATTTCAGAAAAATACCGTGGTTGCACAACCACCACCATTTGCAAGTATTTAGGCTCAAAGCAGAAAATAACCCTCCTGCACCCCTCCGCCACCAAGATCTGCTGTGCTCACAGTCTGTTCTGCTCACGTCTGAAATGGCACTTTCTGACTCAGGTGTGGGATAAACAGCAGCTGATGCCAGTGCAGGTAGGATGAACATGGTAGTGTCTCTCCTGATTTATGGGCGCAGCCTGTGGACCCGAAAGGCACCTATTGTTTAGCATATGGTGCATCCAACCACATCACGCAATTTTGTATAAATCTGAAAAAAAGAGGGGAAAGGCAATACAAGACAGAGCAATCTGATTAGCTCTAGGCCTATTTCAACTACAGCTTGAATGAGTTCCCAAGCAATCTGCCCGGGCTCAAAGTAGAACAGGGAGAGAGAATACCTGGAAAGAGAACTGGATGATGCATCTAGAAGATAGAGGAATAATAGAAATACTCCAGGGAGAGATAACATTTCTCTTCACAATCAGCTTCATTCAAGATGAGATTTCTCAAATGCCTGTCCTATGATGACAATATATGAGTGAACATTACAAAATTTTACAGATTTTTTCTATTCACAGGCTCTTATCCTCTCTCCATCAGTGTATTTAACTTATCCTCGTGCACATAATTTTTTAATTCCCAGATCTATTTTTACCATTAAAATCTGCATTGTATTCCAATAATGTTAAAAAATTATCCAATTTTGCAGCATTGAAGAGTGAAATCATAATTTCTTACATTTTTTAAAAAGTTGTATAAAGCACTCAAAATTACCATCTCAACCATTTTTGTGGCAATTCACATCCAGGACAAACAGCTGCTATTTATGAGATAATGAAAGCAATATTGCAAACACAGAGGATCCCATGTTATTTGACTTGAAGAAATCACTAAGGCCAATATTCATTCCCTCACAAAAGGTGAAGTCTTTATTCACCCCTGTCAGTGCAAGTAGATCTGGTACATCAAAGTTGCAAAACTCTCAAAGTTTAACGCAAAAGCTTCAATCCTGGTCTTAAAAAATCTAACTGAAATAGTAGGAAGGTCTATTGCCTCTTCTCGGCCGCTGGCTCCTTCCCCTTCGGCGCCGTTTCACCGTCGCGGGCGGCCGGGGCGAGCAGAAGACCCGGGATGCCGGGTGAGAGGTGCCGGCAGCTCGGTGGCCGCGGCTGGAGCTGTGGAAAGGTCCCGGCAGGGCGGGGGCTGCGGGACGGGCCTGGGGAAACCAGAGCGGGAGCGAAGGAGCGGCGGGCGCGGCTCCAGCAGGGCAGGGAGAGAGCAGCTCCGGATTCCCGGGCACACACGGACAGACGGTGCTGGGTCACTGCGAGCTGGCTCCAGTGGTGCCGGTGGAATCTCTCCGCAGTGAAAACCAACAGCCTCGCTGTTCCCTCCAAGAGAGCAGCTCCCCCAGAGACAAGTGAAGTCCGGTGCCACTCTCTCCCCTGACTTCATCCACTTCTTTTGACTTTCTTAAGCACCCATAAGTCGCAGTAATTCATTTCTTAGCAACTTCTGGGAAAAAAAATTATATAAGAAAGAAACCCAACCCCCAATACTGACACATCTCTGTCAGGCCATAAAACACTATGCTACCTAGCCCTGAAACAGAGATCATAAATATGAAGGGGAAAAGTAGAGTGAGAGACAATTCCTGTGTTCCTATCTTTTCTTACAGCAGGACCAAGTCAGGTGCCCAAGTCCACGTCTCACTAATAGTAAAGCAATGCAATAACCAGGCAGAAACTCAGGATAAGCTTTACTGACCATGATGAAATACCAGTGTCAAAAAAAGGGAAAAGCTGGTGTTTAGTGGAATTCCACCAAGTCCCCTCATTCTTGTAAAGTGGGTAAAGGAATTGCCTGTTTGAAACTACCAAACCCATCTGTGCAGCCAAGTTATACTGAAAAAAAAAATTACACCAAAGGAAAATTAGCTGCAGACTGAAGATCAATAAGTGCATGGGCATGGCTAACGACTAAATAAATACCGTTGGAAAGCTTGGAAGGAAATTTGGAACACAGCTCAGAATTCCTAGTTTATTGATTATGTATCTGTAAGATTGTGATATGCATCTCTCTGGCAGAGACAAGTTTTACAAATACTAATTACCAAAATTTTTTTTTAGACACAGAAAACAGTCTTTTTAATGAACCCAGATCACAGCCATTTAAAAACATCTAGAAATCATTCTGGGGGACTGGTTCAAGTGCAAATTCAATTTAGAAAGTGTAGCATTTCAACCACCTTACTTGCAATTAATGAATACAACTATATAGCCCAGAAAGCCAACTCCTAATAGTAAAAAAGAAGTATGATAGATATCAGTGAATTAGGTAGCAGTAAAAACATTTTACTAGGAAAACAGGTTTTGATAGCAATTCTACCTCTGGACTTTTAAATGGTATTTTTTCAGTTCCTCAGTAAAGAGGGTCTTAGTTCACTACAAGTCACCCAGAGCTACATACAAGAATTAGCTTAGCCCAACTATTCATCTTAAGCCCCACAAGCAGGGCTACCTTGATACCCCATATCCAAAGTGGATCCTCCAAATCTCACTCAGGCAGAGACCTCTGAGCAGTTCAGTCCCTGCCTCAGCTGTGCCCCTGTTGCACTTCCAGGTGAGGTTGTCCATGGCCAACCGTGTTGTCAGGATGATATGCTGAGGAAATCTGCATGCTCACAGAATCAGAATTTGCACAGGACAGCAGAACAGGGCAAGAAGCACCAAAAAACCCCCAAAAGAACAGAGCAACCCAACTCCTCACACTCAGTACTGCAATTCCTGCCCTGAAAACACCTGGTGCCTTAAGGAAATGAAAAGCAGGATCATAAGAATCCCCAAGCAGAAAAACCTAGCAATGCTATCTCATTGCTCTTGAGATTGGATCTATGCTGTTGCCTTTTTCCCAACCTGGAAATGAAACTCGAGATAATTTTAGTAAGGAGGTAATATAAAAGGGGATCTTCATTCAGAGGCCTCCAGGAGCAGTTATGGAAAGATGTCCACGAAAGCCACACCCCCCACACACTCCGCCCCCCCACCAGTGAGTACATTTTACAGGTTTTAGGAAATTAGCATAATTGATAAAAGGCACCAATTAGGAGGACAAGTGGTGATGTAATTCCTCCCCAGGTCAAGCCCCTTCTCTGGAGCCCCCCTCCAGCACTGGCTGTGCTTTGTCCAAGAGAATGGATCTCGGAGAGTTGTTCTCAGCCTTGCTTCCCAGGAAGAACCAAGATAGCACTGGGGCCTTGTACCTCCCGGGACTTGGAGCTCTGGAATTTGTTTTGTCCTTCTGCTTAAGGAAAAGCCATGGAAAAGTACTGGGAAAACTCGTCTCTAATACAACAGACTACAGAGCTACAAATATATGTGGGAAGAATACAGAGAAGAAAAAAGAAACAAAAAAAAAAAAAGAATATAAAAGAAAAAAAACCAGGCGAAACCTAAATGGCATCAATACCAGGGGAGAACTCCAGTCCAGCCCTGTAAGTGCTGCTGCTGACTGAGACCAGGGCAGTGGTTTTCCCTCTACATTCAGAAGGGATTGAGAAATTTCCATTTGTATTCATCAACTTCTAGTCTGACTTCAGGGAGAAAAGCATTTCATTCTGGGACAAATGTCAAGGTTCCTTCCCCTAGAACACTAAATTTGCTTTGCAAGTATGGTAGTTAGTTGTTACATAGGTTAAAGCTGTTTCTTGCCATCTCAAGTCTAATGAAGAGATTTTCTACAAGCCCTTGTGGAGACTTGGTGGTGAAAAGAGCACAAAGGTTTCTGACACAGAAGAAGGCTTCAAAATAAAATTAAAAAATCATATTTGGAAAAGGAAATAAAATTAAAGTATTAAAATCAGAAACACATGCAAACTTTCTCGTTCAACTTGTACTAGCAGTCTGAGAGTAACCTGCAGTTCTAATTAATATTTTGTAAAGTACTCAATGATGTAGCCAAGTATTAGCTACCAGACTCCTAGAAAACATTATTTTTCTGCCAGGCTTTTCTTTTGTTTTACAAAGCTATGAATAAATACTGTAGAATGTTATACAGAATGACTGTTTGATAATACCTTTTTTCTTGGTAGACCTAACTTTCATCAGACTTCTTTAATATATTGCTGGCACATAAGAAAAAAATGCAGTTTTAAACAGAAAAGTAAGATAATGGTTGAATAATTACTCTCACTTTTTCTATTGAACTTTGCAGTATAACTTTGGACTGGATTTGACACATTTTTAGATTCATGCAGAGCAATCTGCAGTACTGTATACAAAGCAGATCAAGGAAACCCAGACCCATGTGGAGTACAAACTCAAAAAAGTTTGACCCATAAGCCGCTCTATGTAGTAGTTTATTTGGAGATCAACCAGCTGTTTTCAGCTGCCTCTTCACCAGAACTGAGCTATTGTCAGACATTGTAAAATATCAAAACAACTTTGTTTTAGTCCATTAACAACCATAAAGAAAAAATGCAGCCAAAGAACTCAATGTGAAAGAACAAGGAAGTTAAAACTTGTATTTTACAACAAAAAACAAAGTGCACTTTATAGGAGAAGCCTTATCTTCATGCAAGTAGGAAACATGGCAACTTAATTTCATTTCTAATTTAATAACTGAAGAAATTAGTCTGTGCTCTCTGTAACCATATTAAGTGGGTAGATTCATATCCTAGCAGAGGCATTTACAGCATAGTAACTTCAGAGACCATTAAAACCATAAGAGGGATGTTACTCTCTGTCTCTGCCTGCACACAATTTCTCAATAACCATGCCTAGCCCTTATTAATGACCATCTTTTACAGCACAATAACACTTTCCACTAGAATCCCTAAAAATCATACTATAATTCCAACAGAACTGCTATTTTTGGGGGGAATTCCTAATTGCTATTAACAAAAATAAAAGCCCTAATAATATTGGTCGAATTATTACAGGCAACTGATAGAACATACAAGCTCATGTACTTGCCTAAATAGATGGAATATTTTTAAGGATTTTCAAAAACACACTGCAAGAATGCATTAATAGAACATCTTACAGCCTAGCCCTAAAAGAATGCTAATTGATAGATCTTTCCTGAGCTATTGCACTGACTGACTCACTGTACACATACCCAGGTTCTGGACTGCAGCAATCACCAGCTCTCTGATACTGAGAGAGAAAACACAAGGACACTCTCATGCTTACCAAACTTTGTCCCCTTCACTGAGAGCAGGAACAAAACTAGGTAATAAAGAGTTTTGCTAGAGCTCCCATGCATTAGAGCAACTTTCTGCCCTGCATTTTATATATTCTCTTATATAAATTTTAAAAAGTTTTAATTGGGCAACAAAACAATTTTCATTTGCTGCACTATATATCTAATTTTAACAGTTATTGAATGCCTTGAAAAATTGGGACCAAACAGGGATTAAGGCCAAATGTGACTTTTGCGAAGTTTTATTTTAACTGCTTACCTCTAACAATTTATTGCTACCTGTAAGCTACCTAAGTAAAGTTTAAGATATAGCAAATTAATATCTGTTTAGAATAACCTCCTATAAAAAAGCTTGTTGAAGAGGTAAAATTTAGAGATATTCAAGGAAAGACAGACCTACTCTTGTTCTTCCACCATGTTCAGAGAAAGAACATGCTCAAATTATGTTCTAAGAACAATTGCACCACTTTCCTTTTATTTCTGCAACAACCCAGAGCCACCAAACATTTTCAGCCAGTGGCTTATGTCTGAATAAGTAATATCTATTTAAAGGTATCAAGTTTTTTTCCTCTTAGAGGGTCTCAGAACACGTATTGCTCAAGCTATATACTTATACATGCTTCCACTGATGAAATAAGATATTTGCTGAACATCAACCAGATGCTCGTCTTGGGTATTTAACAACCAAACAGGAGAACACACAATGTACTGACAAAGGGAAATCCATAAATAAGTGTTTGCCAAGTATGTCACATCCTTGGATACCATATGCTTTATGAGAGTAAAGCAAACATGGCACAGTAATAAATTTGATTACCTAAATTCCATTAATACTTAGAGAAAGCTGAGCATCTACCACTCAGCAAAGTCCTGTGGTTGTTCTGCCACTAAATTGTTGGGACTTCCCACTTCCCCCCAATCCCTTCAGTCTAGGAACAAACAGACAAGATTAGTCTTTGTAACAGATTGCACTAAAATATCTGGCATCCTTACAATTCATAAACGTTTGCCAAATAACACGTATGTAGAGATATCTTAATAAATGCAGCAGCTGTTTGCTATCTTAGGATGTAATAGAGAAACAGTGAGAAATTATCTGTTATCACTGTGTTACAAAATGAGAGTCGAGACAAAAATAATAAAGGCATTGTTTATGACACAGCTTACAAACAAAATAATGTCTTTCAGAACTTTAGATAAAAAATGTGGAGAGGCAAAAACCCACAGAGGTAATGTCCTTAAAT
Source organism: Tichodroma muraria (assembly GCA_013390105.1). Taxonomy (NCBI): domain Eukaryota; kingdom Metazoa; phylum Chordata; class Aves; order Passeriformes; family Sittidae; genus Tichodroma; species Tichodroma muraria. The sequence goes on from WAAG01092241.1 coordinate 27,387, forward strand.
AATCAAAGCAGTCTAGCAGCAGATGAAAGTTATCTTTTGAATCTCTGTTTCTCTTTTTTTTTTTAGGTCAGAGTCCCTATGGACACAAAAATCAGGGACAACAAAACCCATCGTGATCCTAAATGCACTCGTAATCTCTCAGCTGGTATGTTCAGTGCAGCCAGCTCTCAAAAAAATGTGTAGTGCATAGGTCTACCAACAGGTTGAAAGACATAATTCATTTGTAGCAGAAACTATTTGAAATTTTGTTTCATTTTACTTTTCTCAGGTCACAGAAATCAATCACAGCAACCAGCAAAGGCAGAGTAACCTATGCTTCCAAACTCGTGACTCCTAGCAACTAAGGGGTAAAAACTGGCTACAATTTCCACTGTTTGTATTTTCAAGTATATCACAGAAAGATATAGCCCAAGTTATTGTTAAAGTGACATTGTCAAGAATGGTGACTGAATAGCAGAATTCAGTCTCCATGAATTAGACTTGCCTGACATGATCTGAACTATTGATTCATGCACAGACACCAAATTTTGGCAATGAAACACACAACTCCAGCTCTTTGAAGTGTTTCAGAAAACAACATCCTCCACAATCTCAGTACCATCCTGCCTGTTTAAAAGAGAAAAGTTCTGCACAAATGTCAATAAATATTTCAGACACGTAATCATGATGAGAAATAATCACCTCATCAGGTTTGTCCATCTCACATAATAACAGTCTGGAGCTTACGGACCTCCCAGGCCAGAGGAGCTATTGCTATCTCAAACTGAATTCAGTTCCAAGCATCAAACAGTATTTTACCTTCTTTTTTTGCAAATTTGGGAGGAAATTTAGTGAGCATGTGTGTAGAGGCCACTTGGCTGGGTGAGTGTAACTATACTGTAGCTTTTAAGTAGAGAGGCATCAGAACAGTATGAGATTCCTTTGGGTATTTCCTCTCTTCCATTTCTTTTCACAAAAGGTGCATTTTAAATGCAGTCTAAAAACAATAGCATTTTTGTCCTATACAAAGATGCTTACATTAGAGAGAAATCCACTTACAGACACACTAAAGGCAACCAGCATTTCTGGTGATTCAGAGATTCCAAGAGAATTTTCTTTTTCTACATAAAAGTTGCAAAGTAAGTACCAAGCAGTTGTGTAACAGTGAAATGGCACTTAGGCAGCTGCTAAGGTGTAACCTCACTTTGAAGTCACACAGGTCACCTGGAAACACAGTTTGGAGCAGAATTTTAATAGCCTTTCTCTAGGTGGAGACAATTCCATGCAGGCTTCCTCAGGATTCTGTGAATTATGTTCAGTATAAGAAAAACAGTACATTCAGAAGGTCCCTAAAAGCCATCAGCCTTGAAACAGAAGAAAACACCAGTTTTATAATGCCGTCCTCCAAAAGGGGGAACAGCAAAACACAAAGTGACATATATTGCGTGTCAAATTCACCACATGAAATGACAATTTCATTTACATAAAAGCAGCATTGCAAGGTTTTAATTAGTACTAATGGTTGTTAGACTCTCAGAAAAAAAATCCAAAATATGGTAGAAAGTGAGGAAATACAAGTAGGCCAAGTAAAAAATACACTGCAATATATTCTTTGTTCATTTGACAGATATAGTTCAGTTTTTACCATATTCCATAGCACTATATGAAGTGTCCTGCAGCACATCTTTTTAAAGGATAATCACGTTCTAGTACCATTATTACAGTAATCTATAAGAGCCTCTAGTCAACACCCACTGGAAGCATTTGAAATGACTAAGTTTTGTTTGCACAACACAAAATACTATGTGGGGTAAAGCTGATGGATTTAGGACTCCATTTCCCTTGCCCCAAAGCAGCTCAAGTTGGTGGAATTTCAATAGATAATTTCACAGTCATTACTTTGAGCTGCTGAAAACAGTCAAGACTCATGCCTGAAAACAGTGAGGATAGCAGGATGGAATCCCTGTAGTCTGGGAGGGTCTCCTCTTCTTACCACCCAACCTCACTGCTCTTGCCCTGGAGTCAAACCTTTGGCCAAGCCAATTGAATTCATTAAATAGCAATTTTCTCACCAGACAGCTTTGCTGGTCTAGTCTTAGTGAGGTCTGGGCACACAGGCAACAGAGGAGCACTGCAAATTTGGAATTTGGTCTGCTCAGTCTTTCAAGACTGCAATTAAAAATAAAGTTGGGACTTTAAAGTACTACACATGTTGTCAGTGAAGGCACCCAAATTTCGCAGTTGGTCTGAAAATCTTTTCATAAGATTGGTGAAGGGTTTGCATACAAGAAATATATGCATAAATTATTACTTCAAGGTTTTGATTTAACAAGGACTTGGTCTGCCTTAAAATACAATAGCCTCCAGCAATCACTACCTACAATTGCCTTGCAGAACAGTTGTAGGGCCTCGGGGTTTCAAACTGTTGTATATTAAATTCATTAGCAAGAGAAAGGGTTTACAAATACTTACAACCAGGGATAATTTGCTTTACCCCTCTTCCTTCCATTTTTTAAACCTATAAGATACTAATTCACATCAGTCACAACTCCCCTACTGACAACACAGAAAGTAGAAATAAATCCACCAAGAAAGACAGACACTAGGTTTTGATTATCTTAGCCCAACAGTGGTTTTACAGCAGTATAACACTGCTGACTTGCATTCTGTTCCCTTTGACTTTAGTGAAATCACAATCATAAAACTTTTGTCACTGGCAAACCTACCAGATGCCAATACATCACTCTGTGTTTTAGGAGAGTTTGAGAAGCACGTATTTCATCAGGTCTTTCTTCCTCCTTCCTTACAGGAAAAAATAAAAATAACAAAAATCAGCCATCCAACAAAACTAAAAAAAAACCACACACATCTCAATCTAGAACATGCTTAACAAAAGCAAGGAAAGATAAAAAGTGCAACATGACCTAATCTATTTAGTAGAATGCTTGAGGAATAAAGTGGTGGAGAGAGAGCAGAGTTCATGTGTGGAGAACTAAAGTAGAGCCGGGAGATTCAGCTTTTTAATGATCTAGGATTTTGTGGGGCCTTCTTGGGACCAGCTGCAATCCACCAAGCACTAAACACTACTTATGAACTTCATTAGTCAGTCAGGCTGCCTTTGCTTTTCTGTGTATATACCTGCTTGGCTATGCATGATTTTACTTAAAATTATTCCCTGTTCCATCATAACTGTCTTTCTTTGATACACATTTGAATACAAAACCACAGAGCTCAACCATTCAGATATTTCTTCCCCTGATCAGCTAATAGTTGGAGCTGAAAAGTAACTGAAAAATCTTACTTTGTTAGCCCAGAAGAGAAACTCAGATCTTGTAACCATTTTCACCCTACATGTTTAGAACATGTTAAGCACTGTAAGTGCACGCCATGTTAAAGATGTTAGAACAACTGAAGTTCCTCTTGCATTTCAAGACAAAAGTTCATTTCCAAACTCCTAGAATAGGTCACCTTGATTCTTCAGGTAAACAACATACAAGAGTAAAACGTCACAGAAAACATACTAAGAAGATCAGTTAATTACTTTCTGCAAGTGGCAAAAATAAGTAAAACTGTATAGGAAAAAAAGACAGGAAACTATTTCTTAAGTATTATTGAACACAAGTTTCAAAATTACTTCATACTAAGCTAACTCATTCTCTTACAGCTTAGTAAAAAATTTTTGTGGCCACAAGGAAGAGGAAGGCCAAAACTTTCCAGTCTTGGATTTTAAAATGACAATCTGGAACTAAGTACCATAAGACAAGCTGACACACTGAAATATAGTCTGGGAATCGGTCTCTTTTTGCCATCTCAGCCCACCTCCTGCTGTGTTTTCTTTGCGCCCAGTCCTCAGCCTTGGGAAACTTCGCAAAGCAAGGCTGAACAGGGGCGATGTCCTTTGCCAGGGTCACCTGGATCCTCCCCGTGTGCACCTGACAGCACAACCCACGCTCACCCTTCATGGAGATGCTGCTTTTCCTGGAGCTTCAGGGCCACAGGCTGCCCTGAGACTGCCAAAACAGCCTCACAGAACAGTGACCCTCCTTCCTCCCGTAGGTAACAGCTGTGCTAGTAAACTTAAGCATCAACTGATTGCATTAATTCAGCAATTAGTTGTAATTAGAAAGATCAGCTCTCATGCACTAAGGCCAGCTCAATAGCAATACAAGAAAATATTATACCTGAATATGGAGTACTCAGACTAAGAAACAAGCCAATGAGTTTAAAATGCTAAAAAAGCATTTATACTGAGCTGGAAACTTGTCTGAAGTTTATACTGAGAAAATCACTCTCAAATATGTCTTTTTAATTTCCTGTTCCCCAAAGTTAGGCCCAAATGTAATTTGACTTTTGCAGAACTCTATTTTCAATCAAATACTGGAAAATACCACTGTGAAGAACCGAAGTGGTCACTGAATAATAAACTGTTTTGAAATTAATTCACAAGCAGGCATTTCCTGTTCTTTGAGGGAGAAGTACGAAAGCAGTTCGGTAAGAAAAGGAACACAAGAAAAATGGCTTCGGATAGAATCAATTTCCATACTAGAAAGTTATAGGTAAGTAGATTAATGCAGTTCTAGTGCAGCTTTACAATGAGAAGAAAATAATTCTTGCTTGCAAGAAGCTCAAGGACATGAAGTAGGCCACAGAAATTTGTTGTTGAAAACAAGTATTTTATTCCTGCACCTGCAATATTGTCTTGCCAGATATACAGACTTGGCCAGGCAGATGTCTTGCCTGTTGTGCCAGTTTGGTAACCTAGCTACGGTATCAGAGATCCACTTAAAAGACAAAGGCAAATGCTTCATTTTCCAGGGGAAAAAGAACTGGGTTTGTTACTAAAACCAGCATTATTTAAGTAACCAGTCCTGGCTTTTTTTTCAAAAATATATCAGAAATAAACAAAAATATCTACAAAGTAGGGTTTATGTATTCCCTACTTTTTGCATGTAGAAGAAAGTTCTGAGAAAGCTGCTTCAAGAATGTCAGAAGGATGAATTTTATTTGGGGTTGGAACACAGTTTACACATCAGAAAATAGATTCAACAATTGGTATATAAGTCAGCTTGTAACAAACAGGTTGCCCCCATATTCTGGTGACAATCCACATCAATCATGAACCACAAATCTGACTCCCAGACAGAACTTGTATCCAAATTAAATTCATCATTCCTTGCTTAAGCCCAAATCAGATATGGTTTGCTTTTGTGGTCAAGGATTGGGTAGAAACTTGTATGTTAATAAAAATAATTACTTTTATTACTTACCCATCAGAACCACTCAGCTTAGTGGACTAAACTGCAAATGAGCTGGCTTGTACCACAGATAATGCCTATCAAGCAGAAACACAGGAGTAAAGGCAAATATTATTCATCTTAACAAAAATCCTTGCGTGGAAAACTGTAGCCTTTTCTATAGCTCTTTGGAACACAATGCTGGAAGAGGATTTCAATCCTGGTAATAACTTGTGATCTTGATGATGAACAGAACTGTAGAAAAGTACTAAAGTTGCAGGAAGAAGAGGATACCTCTCCCTGGGGAGCTTAAAACAGTTTTCCACCCATATAAACTTTCTCAAGAGTTTCACATAATGGCAAAAAAATTTAAATTCTGGGTTTATAGGAAGATTTCTTTACAATAGTTGTCATCTTTATCCATTCTTAACTGACATTCAGAACAACTCTTATTCATGTTGTCTTTTTATTTATTTACAGTGTCTCTGTAAACAAGGAAATCATCAGTTTTCAAACAGTAGTAGCAGTAGTAACACAAATGGCTTGTATCAAACCATCGTCAATTTGATTATTGTCAAGAAATATCAAGTTTTCAGTGACTGATTGTATAAACCAATAAAAAATTCTCACAATTACTTTGAGACAATTCTGTTAGCTCAGATAATGCAGCACTTCCAAAATCATGTCAAAAGGCTTCCTCAAAAATGAGAATAAAGAAGCAGTTTACATTGTACACATATTAAATTTACAAATTAGAAATATGACCGTTAATTAGGTCGCTCCGTTTCAGTGTATTTAACCAATGCTACCTTTACAAGCTCTCCTCCCAGCATACCAGTTGGTTTTGATACAGTTGTTTCAAAACTGATGAAGACCTTAATGAATTACAGAAATGTTAGTAACTGTAGGTGCTAATTAGTCAGTTAGGAGCATGAATTTTCACAGTCCTCAAGCAGTTATCAGTTTCTGCTATTCCTTATGTAAGTTTCTATTCCAAATATTAGGTATTTGCTTTGCTGACACTAAAAAAATGAAATTTTCTGAATTCTCAGTATTTCATTCATGAGCCCTTTTTTATGCAGTGATTCCACACCTGACAGCAGGCCCTAAAGCAATCATACACCCTAAACAATTACAGCAACTCATAAAAATAAGCAGTGCATAAAATGTAACAGAAGAACATTACCTTACAACACTTGATGCCCTCAGGGGATCCATTTTCCTTTCACAAACACATAGTTCCCTTTGACATTAATGAGAGCTACATGAATAAGAAAAAAAAGCAATAGATCCTTTGCTTGAAAAACACATTTGTGTCAAGTGGGTATTGGCAACCTGTTTAGCCCAGGTGACTGGTGGGGGGCCTACCCAGAGATGTTTACCTGCAGGCTGCTCGTTCATATTCCGTACAGCTGAAAACTGCAAGTGTCATTACTGCTCTGAGGATCGCTTGCTGATTTATTGTCTTGGTGCACATAACATTCACTTTTAAGGAAGAGCACTAATTGGAGTATGTTCTGTAAAGTGGTCCTTCCAGTGTGTTTAAACACACTGGTACACTCCAGTGTTAATTATAGCAACACAATTTGTACAGCACTGGAACAATTCTCTGCCATTGGGAAATATGCAGTAAATTAGAGATAAACTTTTAAGCTTCCAGATCTCAACACAGTTATGTGCAATTAGATGCAGCTCATTTAAAAAAAAAAAAAAAAAAGTTAGAATTACTTTGTATTCTGTATTTTCCTTCATGTTCTAGAAAATAATTACACAAGAACAGAGATAAGTAAAATAAACAGGTTATACCTTTGTCATCAACTGTTAAAAACTACAGTATCTATATCTATGAGATATATCCATATAATTATATCTATTGGGTCACAAAATTATAGAGACTAGCCATCTCATAATGTGCTTCTATGATAGTTATGAACCAAATGTTTTGAGTTCATCTGTTGAATCTCAGCTTGAATTTCTGATATGGAACTGAATGCTATAGCTTTGTGAAGGTACGGCAACAACACCACCAGCCATCAAAAACCCAAACAAAAACAACAACAAAAAATAAATAAGTAAAAAGAAATTTAAAAAAAACACAATTAAAAGAAACAAAACAAACCCCCAAAGAATATTAGGAGGCATTGTCTAACATTATTAGACAACCATAAGAAATATGTGGTTGTCTAATAAGCCTCAAAAACTCACCCCCTTTCACAAAAAAAAAAAAAATTTCTTCTGCCCTGTTCACTCATCCTTACCCCTTCTGTCAACCTTCCCTTTTCTGACTGTTCTCCCAAAGCTCAATTTGTGTTCTCTCTTCCTCACTGATGCCTGGAAATGTAAAGTTGCTTTCAGTCACCTCTGTATATTCCACATCCTCTGCCATTAACTTTGCTAATTAGAGTAGAATTGTTTTCTGGTTCTTTCAAGACCATTAATTTTTAAAAATCCAACCAAATCTAGATTTGCATCTAGATCACATTCTCTTATTACCAAATGATGCACCATCACTAACTCTTGTCGCAGTCACACCACAACTTGTGTAGTTCTTTAAAGTGGGAAAGGCAGAGGCTGCTTAAGATAAGATGCTTAAGTACTCTTTCAGCCAGCCTAAGTGCCTAACCACGCCTTGTACTTGATCTTGTATTAACACAACTGCTTTCCTCTGAAACGGGGATCAATTCTGCCCATATCATAAGACTTCTTTTTGGTTTTGTCATTAATCTTATGAGCAGGATGCTCAGATGAAGCAATGTAAGTACATTTGTCTCTTTGAAAACTGACAAAATCTTTCCACTATCTGAGATTAAATTTCTTAACACCACTAAAAGCAATCACTGATCCCTTCCCAAAAACACACAGGATTCTCTGACAAAAAGAAAGAAAAAAATCATCTTCTACAATTTGGCATCTAGGATAGCACAGAAACCTGAATGTCCCTGTTAGGGACAGAACCCTAAATTACTGTTCAGCAGAATAACTCTCTAATTTCACCATCTGCACTCGAATTTACTCCATGTCAAGATACTATCATGCAGGTAATATCCCTTTCTGTCACTTGTTCCTACCATACAGTTAAAGAGCCATGACCACATATCTACTCCAACAGAAGTCTGGTGTGCTTGAGGAGGGAGGTTTTTGAGAAGTGATGCTCCATCCTATTGGCTCTTGACAACAAATAGCAAAGCTTGTATTTCTAACAGGTTTGAACTAAAAAAAATCTGTTCTGGAAGCATGCAAATATACCCTCGTCATTTAAGGCAACAGTGGTGACCCATTTTTAGACTCAGACTGTAAACAGGATTTCATGTATATGCCTTTCTTCCTCTTCTACACATTTCTGCTTCTTTCTGCTTTGTGCATTCTTTCAACAGTGCATTAACACAGTAGTCGAGCAATGGGACCCTGACCCATGGCAGCTGTTTCCAGTTGTTAACATGACAGAACTGTATCAAATAGAAAGGCAGGATTTGCTCTTCTTCCTGCTCTAGGTGTTAGGGAGCCCAGAGCTGGACACAGCCCTGCAGGTGGGGCTGATCAGGGGGGGCAGAGCAGAGGGGCAGAGCCCCCTCCCTGCCCTGCTGCCCACGGTGCTCTGGGTGCAGCCCAGGACACGTTTGTCCCTCTGGGCTGTGTGTGCTCATGGCCGGGTCATGCTGAGCTTCTCCTCCCCCAGCTCCCACAAGTGCTTCTCCTCAGGGCTGCTCTTCACCCCCTTCTCTGCCCCGCCTCAGCTTGGGATTGCCCTGATGCAGGAGCAGGACCTTGCACTTGGCCTTGCTGAACTTCATGAGGGCCACACGGGGCCACCCCTCCAGCCTGTCCAGGTCCCTCTGGATGGCATCCCTTCCCTCCAGCATGCTGACCACATGACCACACAGCTCAGTGCCATTGACAACCTGCCTGAAAGTGCTCTCGACCCCACCGTCCATCTTGCAAACAAAGAAGTTAAACGGTGCTGGTTCCAATATGACCCCAGTGGAACACCATTCATCACTGGTCTCCACTTGGCAACAAGTGTTGACCACAACTCTTTGTTAAGGAAATTCCCCTGTCCAGCCATCCGGGAGCCACTGACACACCGCCTGAGCTGGGACCAAAGCCCCTTCACAGCTACACAGCCCACTCACACAATCAGACCACGTTTCCTCACCGGCTTGACACCAGGTTTCCAACAGCAGCAAGTCAGACATCCAGATCCTTAAAATAATTTAATCATACCGTAATAATTAAATAATAAAACAACAAAACAGCTCCAGCTGGTACCTCCAAGAAGGGATTCTGAACAAAGAACCCCTGGGCTCTTATACCATCAGTCTGAGCAAAGGGAAGTCTGGGGGTCTGGGCTCCTGCCATGTCTCGCCAGGGTCTGCTCACCTGGCTGCAACACAGGTCCCCAGCATCTCATGGCCTCTTGCCTTGGGCTCCTGCCCTCAGAGCTCAACGTGCAGCTCACATACCGAGCTACCTGTGCTCAATGTGAACATCTGAGTGGTCCATCTGTCAAATCCATCTCTTTCCATTTTAAAGATAAGGATGTCATGCAGGACAAGGGTACCAGTTGACTTTAAAAACTCAGAACTGTAAATAAATTCATTGTTCTTAGTCACAGTGAGGCAACCCTTGACCTTTTAAAAAGTCAACTCTGCTACCTCTGGTTGCTCACTACAACAAAGACTTCTCCAATATTTTGAAATAAAAAAATACTTAGGGATAACACATAGTTGTAATCTCAGAACACAAAGGAATTTTTACTTTGCAAGCAGTTTTTGAAGTTTACATTTTTATATTGTCACCTTTACCTACTCACCCACAGTCTGCCCATTAAGTAACTTCAGTAAGGATTATTTTTATAACATCCTTCTAAACAGATATTTCTCTAGCAGGCATAGAAAGAAGAAAAAATCCCACACTATAAAGAAAGCCTTATCCCATTCTCACATCAAGTACAAGGCGCTAAAAGGATTTTTGGCATCCAGGCAAAAACAGTTATAGATCTGAAGTCAAGTTTCTGAAATCCATAAACTAGATTGTTAATGAGCATTTGCAGATACAAACATAGACAAAAAATGTAGTTAATGGGAAATCTTTTAAATGAAGGAAAATTGACAAGCTTCAAAGTGCAGTGAAATAACAGACTTGCTATGTTTATCCACTCCTCACACAAATATCTGCAGAAACATGTCAAAATAGTATCAGATTTAAGTGTAACATGAACCATCTAAATAATTGCACTTGGCTGTGCACAAGTATTGTGTAGCTCTGTAAATCATTTCCTGCAGTGATATACCCCTGCCTGGATGCTCAGCCTCTCTGAGAAGAGCTCACAATTCAGTTATTAAAACACACTACCCTGAGACAAGACAGAGAGCTGTCTCATGCCTATTAGAACTCTGTACTGACTTTAATTATGATCCAGATTTCCTAATGACTCTGAGTAGCTCCTAACAAAATGAAGATGATATATGGATTTTAGCCACCAAGGACTTTGCAATTATGGGATTTTTTTCTATAATGAAAAAATGAAGGAGGAAAACAATGCAAAGGGTAATTCATTAGGCCACAAAGAATCATTCTCAAAAGAAAAAAAAATCTCAAAAGAAAAATAATGTTTTCCCCTCTTCCCTTGTGGAAGAGAATGATAAATAAAACCATTATTGTGTACTTCAATGCCTGCAGCATATGCTTTTACAGGGTAATCCCTTGTGTGCAGAGACATTTTATTACACAAGAAACATTCCAGAAAGGAGCAAGAAAATCCAGTGAAACTAAGGGGTCACAGTAGGGTAACTTTTATTGGGCACATTCTTTACATCTTTAGGGCACTGAAGCAGTTAATGTTTTAAGAACCCTTCAGTCCTGTCATTATTTACAGGAATCCATTCCCCTTGCACTGCAAACCCCAGAACAAGCAACAATCAAGTCCACGACCCTCTAAGTTAAGAAAGCACTCATCTGATATCACCCAGATGCAGATAACCTTTGATAAATATTCACAGAATGTCTTTTGACTCCTACACTGTGATTTTGTTGGACAGCAGAAGAATATAAGGAATCATGTGCTCAGGGATAAATTAAACTATTTCTCTTGCACATAAACGGGGGTTTCATCCCTTTCTGCTACTGCTGAATGAAAGCAGAGCTAACAGAGACAGAAATTACCACAGTAAGAAGATGAGAGTTTTTTATTTGACATAAAACTCAAATCTAGCTGGGTGGATCTGCACAGGTGCTCCACATTCAATGATTGATATTATGTCTCCAAGATACATAAGATGAAAATTTTACAAGAAATTCTTCAGTTTTTGTTAGGGTTACAAAATGAACCAAAATAAAACAACAAAAAATCCCAAATCCAAAGAAACAGAGAAAGAAAAAAAAAAATGAGCAGGAAACAAATGGGAGAGTCACTGCAGTCACTGCTGATAAAATGTTCAGATCACTGAGCCACTAGAGTGATACTAAATATTGAGAAAGGTAGGATGGCCATAAAAACAAATTGGCTTAGCTGGCAAGTTAAAGCTATTCACAGCCAAACTCAAGGTCAGACATTTGGCAAAGGAAATCAGAACCGAAGACTGTCTCCTGAAAAGCAGTATCTCAAAAATTATTCAAGCCAAATATTGGGCAAATGTCTGCATTTCAGGATTCTGGCCCCATGCAGGGAGAGACTGGGACAGGTGAAAGCGTCTCAAAACCAGGGGTGAGGTCTGGTTGTATCACGGTATCAACATCTTCTTTAACCAAGAATACATTTCTGAAGCCTATTTTAAAAATAAACAAACTACTTGCAGTCCTGAAAAATAATTTAGACCCTGACTCAACAGCATTTAAATATGCATCTAAACATCAATAAATTTTGCTGTAAGACATAGACAAATGTTTTCTTCTTCTAGAGTCTTCAGGCTTATTTCCAGGCATTATCATTTTTAAAGCAAGACTTTTTCTCTACAATCAAGCTGGGCATGCTTCTTTCAGACAAAAGAGAACTGCTGGCCGCACTCTCAAAGGGCACATTGAGCCCAGAATAAATAGCTTGCAGCTCCAAAGCAAGGTCACACTTTCATCAGCTCAGACCACAGCAATGCCAACAGGTCAATGTACTCTTACTGAAAAATACATCACATTAAATTCAGTATTTTGAATATTTCTTTTGTCTCCCATTAAAAACAGAAGTATTTGTCTGCAAACATCTGATGTTCTTAAGAGCCTTATACAGAATTCAGTATGAACAGTAAGAACTGCTACTTGTACAATATCTTTTTTTAATAAGAGGGGGTTTAGTCTTTTTAAATATATATAAACTTATCCAGATATTTTTTGTAATAGGTGTTCTCATTATTTTCACTCACATTAAAGGCCACATGCATAGTTAGCAGAGGAAAATGAGCGGTAAACCCCTACAGGGCTGCAGGCAGGGGAGGGGCAATGCATTTTTCCCTAAATGTTCATCTAAATGAAGCAACAAATTCATCCTATTCAGACTGTACATGTATTTAGACTGGTCTATTAAAACACACTAACAAATAGAATTTCAATGTCATATCTTCAAGGTTAAGTTCTCCATGTCCCCCTTGCAGGCTGTGGTGGGTTGACCCTGACTGGATTCCAGGTGCCAACAAAGGCACCTTATCGCTTCACTCCTCAGATGGACAAAGAAGAAAATAAAGCAAATGGCTCTTGGGTCAAGATAAAGGGAGATCACTCACCAGTCATTCCCATGGGCAAAGCAGACTCTGCTTGGGGAAATTAATTTAATTTATTACTAATCAAATCAGAGTAGGATAATGAGAAATAAAACATAAATCTTATCACACCTTTTGCCCATCCCTCCCTTCTTCAAGAGCTTAACTTCACTCTCAAGTTCTCTACTTCCTCCCTGCCAGCAGGGCAGGGGAACAGGAATGGAAGCCACAGTCAGTTCATCACACATTCTTTCTGCTGCTGCTTCCTCCTCGGGGGAGGACGCTTCACCCTGGTACAGCATGGGGCCCCTCCCATGGGAGACAGTCCTCCATGAGCTCATACAATGCAGGGAATCTCCTGCATGGACTGCACCTCAGCAACTGCCCCAGCGTGGATTATTTCCACAGGCTGCACTTCAGCAGCAGACTGCTCCAGGGTGGCTCCCCTGTGGGCTCACAAGTCCTGCCAGCAAACCTGCTGCAGTGTGGGCTCCTCTCTCCACAAGACCACAGGTCCTGCAAGGACCCTGCTCCAGAGTGGGCTTCTCACAGCCTCCTTTGGGCATCCACCTGCTCTGCCATGGGGTCCTCCAGGGCTGCAGGTGGATCTCTGCTCCCCCATGGACCTCCAGGGCCTGCAGGGGCACAGCTGCCTCTCCATGGGCTTCAGGGGAATCTCAGCTCCAGTGCCTGAAGCAGCTCCTGCCCCTCCTTCTGTATTGACCTGGGGGTCTGCAGGGAACTGTTGCTCTCACATGTTCTCACTCCTCTTTCCTCTGGCTGCTTTCTTAACTGTGTTATCACAGAGCTGGTGCTACCATACTGATGGGCTCTGCCTTGGCCCCCAGGACTTCTGTCTTGAAGCTGGCAGGCATTGGCTCTGTCATATGTAGCTGAAGCCTCAAGCAGCTGCTCGCAGACAATACCTCTATAGCCACCCTTGCTATCAGAACCTGGCCCTGCAAACCCAGTACACATCTAAATTCTAATGTGCACAGCCCAGAGCTTGGAAACAGTGACTTTGTGAGACCTTAGTCAGTTAGGTTACAGAATAGGCCATCCTGCTCCAGGGTGCTTCTCAGAATTTTGTGAGAAGGTGCAGAACATGATGAAAAAGAAAACATTTAACAATTAATAAACATTTCATGCTTCAATTACAGTCACTATTTTACTAGGAGAAATATTATGAATAAGTACAGTCATCTAAAAGTGTTCTTGGTTTGTAACTAAAGTTATTTTCAGGATTTATAACAAACCAATGAAATACAGACACTTTTTATTTGGGATCTCTCATGTAGGCATTTTTAACTTGAAACTATTTTAGATTTTTAAACAACAAAATCATGCAAAACTTGAGGTCAAACATGGCATATTTCAGTATTTTTCATGTCTCTGAAAAGTGGAAAGGACACATTTATCTCCAACAGAAGGATCAGGCTTTTGCTTTCGATAAAAGACAGACAAGAGAAACTCAGAGCTTAGCCAGAAGAACCCACATCCCTTGTACCAAAAGCCTAAAGTAGAATCATCTGATCCTTCTCTCCTAGAAGGATCTTATTTTTGCTGTTATGAAGGCTGAATGTTTGTAACATTAACTATGTTATTTCACTATTTCTCTGTAACTTTATCACTGTATACTACCATTCAAAGGTCTACAAATATAAGTATTGATAGACTTAAGTCAGAGAAAGCAGAGTGAATGCAATCTTAAGTAAACTATTTTTTGAGCAGTTCAGAAGTCATGTGCTCACTGAGAAAAAGTTATCCATCTAGTACACAGGTTTTATGAATATAATACCAGAACTCAGTGACTAAATCCACCTACTTGAAAATAAATAGTTCAGTTACTAATAACTTCTGAAATAAACAAATATATAGGATAAGGACAGTAAATAGCTCTCCTAGGAACCACAAGTCTGCTCCATATAGGGTAAACCACAGCCAAATACTAACAGACAATATAACAGGTATAGGAAAAACTGATTTTGAAACAGGTCAGAAGAGAATCTTTGATAAAAAATTTCAAAAACCCCAACCAAAAAAAACCCCAGTCAACATTTATTCTTATATTCTATTTTTTTTAGAACCTGCAATAAGAGTCTTAGAGTGAAGTCAATCTTTCAGTATCTTCAAGCACTTACACTTTCCTGTGGATTTAATTTTTCTTCAGTAATCTGCTTTCAACGTCGGGCTGTTCTCAGAAGACTTGTACAGTCCTCTGTGCAAGTGTAGTAGAGAAGCCTGTAAAAGCAGTTTACTAGGTGCTGGGGCTTCAATCCATGAACCAGAAAAGGCAGACGTGAAAGGTGTCTGTATATGTTTAAATCTAAAGTTATAGACAGTCATTCCACTAAGTAAGGGGAAATCAAGTGATTAATATGCTTCACATCTTTTCCCAGAGGCTCTCTTTTGCCAGTGACAGCACCACAGAGATAGCTACAAGCTCAGTAAATTGTTCCAGTGGCAGCTACACCCTCGCCACTTTTTCCCCCCTGTGGCTTTTCTACCCACATAGTCATACAACAGAAGTGGAGCCCCAGCATTTGAGGAGGTCTGTGAAACAGCAAAAACAATCAGTTCTGTTGCCAACCATCAGCTCCAGCCTGCTTCCTTGTGTGGGATGGGGCAGGATATCAAAACCACTGACAGTTTGATATCCTGGATATTTTTCATGGATATCGACTCCATGAGCTGTCATGCTGAGGCGAGGCCAGACCTACAGCACAGGTCAGAGCTGTGTGCTCAGGTCTTTCAGATGGAATCTAGTGCCCCAAACATGTGGAACTCTCCTGGATCCAGAAATTGCTTGTCCAGATCATCTAGCAAGCCAGGCATTACCCATATGACATGGGGATTGTCACAGCACCTCCTTTCCCCACTGGTTTCTCTCCACAGGCAGTCTGGCAGTACATTATACAATGATTTTCCCCTCATCAATAGCAGTATTCTATTGAAAACACTGTGCACCAAGCCACATTACCCTTGGGGACACTCTTCACTTTTATGGATATGAAAAAGAAAGGAAGATGACAAGCATTAACCACTGCCCACCATGACAGTCTTCCAAGTGTCTAAAGTTTTCTGACAACATGATTGTCATTAATGCACTACAAATCCTAATTAATGTGGAAATGCATGCCTTGTTTCTTCTTCCTTTCTCTAAAAGTAGTCACCATTTTCAAGTGCTGTCAAAAGTGGCACCATTTAAAGGTCAAAAAGCTGACAAAAACGTGAGCAATTAGCTGCTGTCAAGTAAAAATGATGGTCTAAGGGATTACACTGCTACAAGATTGCTGCATTCACAGAAAAAATGGAATTACATCAAAGAAGTAAGCCTTGATCTGTCCACGTCTTATATTTTAGATGTGATGATTCACAAGAGACCAGGTCCTCTGCTGCTGTACTGCCTCTGGAATCAAACTGCATCTTTTCCTGGACGCTGAATTACTAGTAATGCTCTCTAATTCAAAAGGAAAAGCAGAGGCAGACTGAATTTTTATAGTAAATTTGCATACCAGGCAAACTGAGGAACCAAAAGCTAAATTGAATCGATGCAAGTGGCTTGGCCTTGCCTTTCACTGCTGAACATGGCCAAAATTCAGCTTTCAGTCAGGTCCTGCCTAGAGGGAGCTTCATCCCCATAAATGAAGTCCAGAAGGGGACAGGCTCTCCTTTCTGACCACTCTTCTATGTGCAGGCTTGGCTGTAAATATGACTGTACAGGCCATGAATTTAACAAAGCTCACTCATGATTCTACAAATAAATAAAGCATTTCCAAAGTATTTTGAGTTCTTCAGCTGAAAAACAGTGCAACCCCAAAGTATTACTTCTGTAATATATTAGCAAATTCTACCTGAGCTTTCATTTTCAGAAACTATTTAGAACCAAAGCATTAACCAACATCTAAGACACTCAAAAATCTGACAGACAGATAACCATCTATATATGGAATCCAAAAAGGGAAGGAGATTAACTATTGTATTTTTTTCAATTTTACTGAAGATGTCTAAAAATATCATAAAGTATACCACTGCTTAAATAATAACTTCTATAATAATTCAAGAGAACATAAAAGAAAGGATCTGATCCATTAGAGTTTGAATAGAGCTGGCATGTGATAAAGGTTACAGTCGCATTCAACTGCATTTACTTTCAAACATATTAGTTGGGATTTTTTTAAAAAAGGTTTTTTAGAAAGAAATATATATATTACAGCATCTTTGATTGGCAGGGTTGTCACACTGAGAACAAGCTCTAGCACAGGAGAGAGAGAAAAAACACCCAAAGAGCTGGAATTACAGGTTTTCAGTGCTTCAGAACAAATAAAAGATTCTGCCCTGGTTTTTTTTCACTAGATAGCATGGCAAATAGGTTTTATTTGCTGTATTACAATTATTTTTATTTACCAAAATCAATCTCCAGATAGCTGCATTGATCCTGCTACACCTGAGGCCCTTTAATCTAAGGAAAACTGTTGTTAAGAAAAATGTTTTTAAAAAAGCTAACAATAGCAGCAAAGGGCATCTTGGGGAGTTTTAATGAGATTTTTTCTCTTCAGTGCAAGTTTAACATTCCCACAGAACGGATCAATACCACTTTTTTCTCACAGATACATTGGGGAGCATCCTGCACTTGAACCTATCCAGGAAGATCAATCCCCCCTGGCACTTTTGACTCTCTTCTCACTGCTCTGCAGCAGAGTATTGGCCACGCAGCTGGCAGGAGTGCCAGAGACAAGACAGGTATCTGTAGCATCCCACTCATTCCCAGTCATGGTCAAAATGGATTTTTTTCTGGAGAAGGGAATACTATGTAGTCCAGCCTGGAAAGTGTGTATTCTGTACTTTATTCCCACACACACAAATAAATGTGGATAGATGAAAATCTTATACTGCAGTGCTGGCAGCTGTTCTCCAATCACAAGTAGAGCACAACTTTGAGAGCTTCTAACTCTTTTCAATGTTAAAAAACTCATTTAGTTAGGGCAGCAAAATCCAGCAGTATTCAAGGATGAAATTGTGCTGTTCTCCATCCAGTTGCTTAATGTCTCCTGGCTACTTTTAAATTTCCTTTGAAGTTTTTCATTCTCATTTTCCCATTTCACTTTACCCTTTCAACTACTCATACTTTTTCAGGACACAGTGTGGGAATTAATTTCTTTTTCCATTTCTTTACTTGTAAACATAGCCTTCCTAAGTTCATGAACAAAGTTGGCCAAACTTATAGGAGACTTCAACTATTTGGTGTCTCCTCTTGTTTCTTAAAGTAGACCCTCTCACAATTCTGTATTTCATAATAAAAAATGTCCATGAGAAAAGCAGGTTAAAAGGACCAGGCTTAAAGCCACCCACAAACACAGCTTCTCACTTGAATGCAGTGCTTCGGATTTGGTACACAGCAGAAAAGCCTTTTACTTTCTTTTTTGAAAAGAGAGAAAATACTCTGAAGTGAATTGATTGTCCTTGATCTTTTCCACCCACACAGCCCTTTTTCTCTTGTTTTTGCTTCTCATTTCCATGCTGTATCGATACAAAGTGTGTGAAACTGATCCTTTTCCCCTCACATATAAACTGCTGTCCTGAATTCCTTAAAAAAACCCAAAAAACAAAAAAGACCACCAAAACAATAGCCCAGGCATGACCTTAAAAGTTTCTGGCTCGTCTGCCATGGTCACAGACAGCTATGTCTATGGCCACTGTGCTGCTAACCCTGTCTGCCCACTGCTTGTGAGGTCTGCTTGAAATAAATATCATCTCTTCATCCAAACCACACAGCAAATGCAGTGAGAGAAATGAGTATAAACAAATACCAGCTGAATTCATAGCTGATTTTTAATGAAGGCTTAAACCAGTCCTAAGATTTTGCACTGTCAAGGATAAAAGCAAAGAATGAAACAAACCACATAACAGAACTGACTTAAAACTATCCACATACTCAAGCCATTCTCCATACATCTTTATTCTCAATTGTGACATTTTCAAAGACAAGAAAAATGGCATAAAATACTCTTAGATTAAAAGATCTCCCTACAAACCCTCCCCCCCATATCCATTTGTGCCAAAACTGCTACTCCTATTACAGTTCATACTCAGTGTTAATTGCAGTTGTAATGGCAAAGGTCAGTATTGATCCATCAACACATCTACCCAGCAAGACTTCACAAGCTTATTCTTATTCATACAGAATATTGAACAGTATTAAGAGCTATTGACAAGTGAAAACAGGGTCGAGGACTATGTCTTGGCTACTCCTTGCAATATTATCCCACCACAGGCATTCCAATAACCTTTTGGACTGGGCAGCAGAACGAGTCTAGAAGAGATGCAAAACTGCAGACTTTCTCTGACTTTACTGATTAGAAACCAATTGTCAAGCATTTGCAGTGTTTGGAAATGCAACTCTTCCCAAGAGAAAAAAAAAACAAACCAACAAATCCATCCCTCCACAGGATCTCGTCACCAAAGGGTGCAAAAATAGCAGCTCCATCCTTGGGTGTCCCATCACATCCTTTGGATGGGCATATTACTGGTTCATGATTCAGTACAACTGCTAGGGTATGCGCATCAATGACTCCCCCTTACCTATGGCAGAATGCCTGTCAGGAGCCAAAGCCTGAAGACTTTTGGAGAGGTGAAAAGTAAATCACTTCCTGGAAGGCATGGGAAATCTTTACCCTGGAATCTGAACCAGATCAAGGCCCATATGCTCTATATTCATAAACTATTTATTCCTATGATTAGAACCACCTCAAAGGGACCTGCTTGCTGGAAAGAAAGGTGCTCCTTACATCAGACAACTTGTCAGAAGTAGGTCACTCTAAACAGACATTTATTTTAGAAATACATAATTCAAACAATTCAACAGTGCTTTGGCATATATTTCATACAGAGTGGCTAATGTTCAAGCTGGTGTCTCCCAAAGGCTTTTAAAAGATTAAGTACTAAACCTGAAACTAATGAGAATGGGGTGCAGAAAGTCTTAGAAACTAAGAGCTTTCAGAAGCCTTGGAAAGCTTTTCCTACCACTCTCTCTCTTATCCTGCAGGATTTAAAACTGTCCTACTGTAAAGAGAAAAGATAATGAAATCCAAAGGATGAAATCCACAGCACATGGTTGGTGGTGATATCTACATATAAGTAGAAGTTTAAAACTTTAGGATTAAAATTACTCTGCATAAAAAAAAAACAATTTAAACACTATTGGTCAGGATACAAAAAACTGATCAGCCTTGCTGCCATACAGAATGTTATTCCATTTTTTCTCCCTGATGTTATGACTATTTACTGCCATCCAGGGCTGAGGCATTCCCACCAAAAGGCAGAAAATTTACCTGTAGATTTTCCATCTCCTTTCAGATCCTTTTTCTGCTAGCAACGGTTTGCCCCAACTTCTCCCAAGCCCTGGAGCCTCCACGCAGCACCCCCAGTGCTGTGAGCCATGTCCCACCCTGCCCACTCCCATTGTTCAGCTGTGGGGCTGTCAGAGCAGTAGAACACCAACAGCAACAAGGAAGATGTTGCTGGGACAACGTTGATGTTCAAGTGTAGGACAGAACAGTGAGCACTGGGGTGGCCCTACCCAGGCATGGGGGCTGGAGGGTGACACTGAAATCAGCTGTAAAATAAAATTTCTAACACAGTTTGAAGCATTAGAAAGTAGACACTGTTTATCAGCACTGGATGCACCAAAGGATCAGATATGTGTGGTGAAACTTCACAACAGGATATTTATTCCACCAGGATCATGCATATTCTTTACGAAGTGTTTCGTAGCTCATACATAAACAAGGCCACAGCTGGAAGCCACACCCAGAGTCGTGAAACACCAGCGGGTACTGAGGGGAGAAGGTGTAAGAAACACGTGGCTGGGGGTCAGGCTGCAGCCCAACGGACCACACTGACCCTAAAAACACAGACATCCCTGGACATGGCCATTCAAAAAAACCCCACCTGTCCCCCAAGGAGAGCTGGAGAATACAAGTCCAACCAATTTCTACAGCAAAGCACAGGTCACAGAGCCAAGACCTTTTCTGCTGGGGTGGTACAGTTTGGGGTGCTTGAATGGAGATGTAAGATAGAGAAGAAACCAAAAAAGCCTGAAATGCTCAAACTGACAACCTGACTCTGACAGGTAGCAAAGGAGGCAGCTATTGGGTTCAGCACTGGTTAGGCAACAGCAGAATAATAATTACTGAAAGATACAATTAGAAGTACCAGCTCAAAAAAAATTACATTTGGAGCCTGCTTACACCGAGAGTTTTGCGCAAATCGCTTTCAAATAAACAAAGCTGTGTTAGTGAAAGGAACCTCATCACCGATTTTCAATTTCCCTCTCAAGATGAACAATATGCATGGTGTTCTATGTTGATTAACCAGTTCGACTAAAAACAACTTGGTTTTGGTTTGTTTCATTTATTTCCCTTGTTAAAAAAAAAAAAAAAAGTGAAAAAACTATCAAAACCAGAAAACAGACATAAAAAGAAAAATTAGGAACACTAATTATGTGTTCCTATTCCACACCAGAATTAGAAACATAGGAATAACTCAGGCACAGATAAAATAGGATGTTAAGGAAAAAAAAAAAAGTCTTTTTATTACAGCCTTCCACAGTAGTGGCAGCAAGGAAAGAAAATGCAACTGATTTTTATCCTCCTTCTTAAGCCAGGACACTAATGAGGTGTGGCTATAACATAAAAAAAGAGTGGAAAGTGGCTTATATCTACACAAACCCCTTATAGCTTTCAGTTAAGCATCTCCTGTTCTAAGTAGCAGCCCAAACATATGTACAGTGGTCATAGAAGGAAAATAAGATGCTGGAGTAGATTCAACATACTGAACAAATCCCCCGAATTGGTAATTCCCCAGCATTTTCTTCCCTCCAGATGCTACCCAGGATTTTACAAAATTAAGTTACATAAAAATGCTTGCAGTCCTAGGAAATGGAATTTCATTTCATCCCATTCAGACAACTTAATAACTGTTCAGATTACTGTACCTCATGTTGCATAGGAAACCACTTTAGAAAAAAATGGAGTCTTTTCACTAAAAGAAGGAAGAAAATGCATTCCAGTAGATTTACATTTGCAGTACATTTGCATCTGTTCCCATAGCAAAGTGTCACTGGTAGAAGCAGAATTTAGATAAAATACCTCCTTATGAAATGAGTATCATACCCATTTACAACAGGAAAAACTTAATAAATCAAGACTGAAAAAAATATTATTCATTGAAAAGAAGCCACATGGTAGGATGTGTAAAGATAATCTTGACATGAATGCAGTTATGTTCTATGGGATAATTCATATGAACTCCTTTCACAGAAGACCCATTAAGAAAGTATAACAAAACCCGTAATTAATCTGAAAACAAGAATGCAACATTAAGTTTCCCAGCACCTCAAGTTTTCCAATGAATGAAATATTTCCTGCTGTCTTTCATCAGAAGAGTAATCTAATAAAGTTTTATTAAAATGTACAGTAACAGAACAGCTAGGTTTAAAGTACAGCCTCTGTACAGTGTAATGAGGTTTTGGCTCATAAAAATGCTTAGACTTTCATTAAAGAGATCAATGAAGCCAAAAGGAAATTAGTTTAGCAGAAGTACACACGCAGGTTCTGCAGAACACCGTTGTGTGTAAGTGTCAGGATGAACCAGGGCATCCTTCACTAAAGAAAATTAATGAAGGCAAAGCCACAGTAACAGAATAACAAGACAAAGCCTTGACAAAGCACTAAGGGGCAGCCCCAAACTCAGCAATAACCTCTGAGTGCAACACATTTGAGCAAGTTCAAAGAGAGAAAAGTGGAGTGTGAGAAAAAGCAGAGCATTGCACAGCCATGGCATCACCAGAAGGTGCAGTGGAGGATTAATGGAGGGAGGGTTTGCTTCCATATAGGGATGTCCTGCACAGAGCCAAGGATTATATTTAAATTCTTCTACACATCCAGTTCTGAGGCAGATTTACATGTTTTAAACTGTGTGTACACCACTGCATTGCTCTACAACAACATATATAGCTCATATCACACGGAGATATACTAAAAACAAAACCAAGTGTAGGACTTGGAAATGTTTGCATTTTCATTCCAGTTGCAATGATACATAAAAATTGCCTTTAAAGTTTCCTAGCCATAAGATATAAATTTTTAGTAGTAAATATTTCTAAACAAGTAATAACAGCCGTGTTGTAGCAGCTAGAAGTCCCTCGTAGATCCAAAATTGTGCGCACTGCAAATTTCTGAGGTCACTAAGTACCTCTCTTACTCTTCCCACTAAAGCAACCCCAGCTGTCCTCAGACTATTTTCCCCAAAAGTGTCTGGCAATAACACTGACAGTTATTGTTTAGCTTTTATTGCACTCTTTGAAACTAAGGAGCACAATATGTATTTATACACACAGAGAAAGAAAAATACAGTTATCAGATTCCTTTGGGCTTTCATTGAGCTGGTTTTACCTGTTCATTTGTTTTTTTATTTAATGGTCCAATAGACATAAATACACTTTTCCAAATAGCTTACTGGGATGCTCCCCACTACCCAAAGTAAAATAAACATCAGTTAAAATTTTGATCTGTTTTATATGCATTGCTTGCAAGAACATTGAGAATAGCCACTCTTAAATAATCAAACATGATTAATAAATCCCAAAAGGAATAACACTGCACAAAGTCCACTTTGGAATAGCCACCAGGAAAAAAAAAATCCAATAAGCAAATATAACTTCTGAAATCCAAACATTGCTGAGGAAACTAGCTAAACATGAATCTAATCTAATCTGAGACAGACAAGTTTACAGTAATACCAAGCAGCAGCAGGAAAACATTGACCTTTCAAGTGTATCCCTTTTCCAAATCAATCCACTGAAACACATTTTTCAAAACTCCAGGACAGAGTTTTCAAAGTTGCAACATCAAAACAAAAGTTTTATGGGGGTGATATTCTGTAATGTAATCAAATACTTATTGATACTCCCAGTCTTGGTACATGTTATCTGGAGTAAGTGTGGGATAAATAGCTTCAAGTGCTCTTACAGCTATCAGTAAGGCTTCTGACTACATTTAGTTTCCTTCTGATCATAGCAAGATTTAAAAGACATGTACCATAGCCACACTACAAGGAGAGGTGGCATCCATGACAGATAACAGCACTTTAGGAAGATTACTCCTATTCAAACTGTTCACACAATGTTTATGTGGATAGCTTAAGGGATAACAGCTCTACTGAGCAAAAAGGTTGCCACCTAAAAGTGTGTGTACACCAGGTTTTGGAATAGCTGTGCTTGGGGTTCCAGCACCAGTGAAGCGCAGCAAACTCCTGGCTGCCATTAGTCAGGCAATTCCCAGCAGAGAGAAATTTGCAATCTGAGAATGAACTACATTCAGAGGATTGTGTGAAGTCCATGAGTAGTACCAGGCTTGCATGACACATAACTCTTCAGCTGGATGTGTTCCACTAAGCCACTCCATCAGCCTACTGCACTCTCTGGATAAAACAAAGTGTTTGGCTGGCCCTGCTCCCTAAGACATAAACACAGACAGCAGCCATTAAGTCACCTGCTCCGGCCTCCCTGCAAACCAGGCAGCCACTGGAACACTCCACAAGCACCATCCACAGCCAAGTGGGGCCAGAGGCACAGCGGAGAACCAAGGCCCTGGGGCAGAGCTGTGGGGCCAGCAGCAGGAAAGGCAGGTGGCTATAAGAGAGCAAAAATAGCCATAGGTGCTACACTGCGGGGAGACTTAGAAACCGCAGAAAACTGCAGTTTACAAATGAAATCTTAGTCTGGCACAACACAGTCAGCTTCATTCTCTCCCCATGCCTCCCCAAGTCACTGCCAGACAGGTTGGTGGTCAGTCATCCACTGTTTGGAAAGGGAGTTTGTAGCAGCTGATTAAGAGTGACTGCTCATCAGTATTAACTGCCTATTCCTAAATGGTTTTGTCCAGTAAGACAGAACCAAGATGATTACTGTTGTCCATAAAGATCTATGGAAAAGAGAAAAACAACCAGAGAGAAGAGCCAAAAATAGATTCAAGCCTGGCAGGTTTAATCTGGAAGTGAATACCGATAACCAAGGACGCGGAGGAGGGTTTCAACAATTGAACAGGGAAGCCACAGGAAGATAACAGGAACAGGAACTTCTCAACAGCTCCCCATGTAACAGCAGCTTACAATGGCAGGGGATCGTGTTTCAGGATCTGGAGGATCCCTTCAGCTGAGAGAAATAAAGCTAAAAAGCCTGTCCTCCCCCAAATCAATAGCATTCTCACTGTCTGAAAGGCAATTGGATTTATCCAGGGATTTGCAAATTGGACGCTCAAAGTATTAAATTCAAGAACGTTTTTACTTACCAAAAACCTGTTTTGAGAAAAATAGGTCAGTTTAAATGAGACAATCACATGCTTGGAGAAACAGCTTGTTGTACAACCAGTAATTGACGTAAGTTTTAGTTTGTCTTAGTTTTGCTATGCTAAAGATTAAGCTGGTTGCCAAAATATTAGTCTTGGGGTTCCTCATAAACCATAATACTTCCATATTAAAGGCTATATTGTATTTTAAAATGTCAATTAAGTAGTTTGCTATAGACTGTATTTTTCCTAGAGTTTAAAATGCCTAAAATTGTCCTTAATTTATAGAAAGAGTGTAAATCTTTCTCAGCTTTGTGAGCACAAGTGAAATTACTTCAATTTTGATTTTCTTACAGTGTGCACCTGTGCAGCAATATATGCTTAGTACAATGAAATCAAGAACATATTCATAATTACAGTGATTTTACTACAGATTAGTATCTCCAATATAACACAGCACTGTTCAATTAGGCACACAATAGAAAATAAATAGAGGCTTAATTTTCAGATGAACACATTTAGTATTCTAGAACAGCATGCAAAATGATCAATAATAAAAGAGATATTCTGCTTATTCTATTGATTAAGAACACAGGCAGATATTAATCCAACTAGATTCTAGAAAGGACATGAGAAAAATTAAAGTGAGAAGCAGAGTTATAGATTACCTATATAGAGATACATATAGTGTTTCAAGAAAAATTTTGTTTGGGGAGCAGAGATACATAAATTTTCTACAGCGCTGCAAGAGGCATTATTCTATTTGGTACACAGAAGAGTAGGATAAAGAAATCAGAAGAATGGTATGGTTTGAGATATACCCCAAGTAAAACAATGTATACTCTGAAAAAAAAAGAATTAAAATAACAAACTACAACCTGGAAAAAAAACGCTCGGGGGTTCACAGCTATCTACTCACTGAGATTCAGAAATTCCAAAATTTCAAGTCTGTGTTATTGTGCTCTTAGCTAAAATATGTATTAACCCTAAATAAAACAGAGAGGCAGCAGTATTTCTCCCTCTCCATTAACCCCTCTTTCACATTAAGTACTGTCCCTTCACTCAACACAGAACTCCACCACAGTCACCAAGGCCCATCTAGGAATGCACACTACAAACCTGGATTTTTCGAGACCAGAACATTTCATGCTACGAGAGCTCACATCTTCCCCCCACCACATACCAAAAAAGCCAAGGGAATGAACTGAGACTCATCTGACCTAAATAGCCCGGGACTCCCCGGGCAGGCTCCAGGAGCACAGGGTGCCCGTGTCTGGAGAGGCTGAGGAGAGCCGAGCAGCCCCGGGCAGGCTCCAGGAGCACAGGGTGCCCGTGTCTGGAGAGGCTGAGGAGAGCCGAGCAGCCCCGGGCAGGCTCCAGGAGCACAGGGTGCCCGTGTCTGGAGAGGCTGAGGAGAGCCGAGCAGCCCCGGGCAGGCTCCAGGAGCACAGGGTGCCCGTGTCTGGAGAGGCTGAGGAGAGCCGAGCAGCCCCGGGCAGGCTCCAGGAGCACAGGGTGCCCGTGTCTGGAGAGGCTGAGGAGAGCCGAGCAGCCCCGGGCAGGCTCCAGGAGCACAGGGTGCCCGTGTCTGGAGAGGCTGAGGAGAGCCGAGCAGCCCCGGGCAGGCTCCAGGAGCACAGGGTGCCCGTGTCTGGAGAGGCTGAGNTGCGCCCGGCAGCCAGGGCCGAGCCCCAGGCACGGTCCCCAGCACGGCCGCCCCCGCCCGGGCTCTGCGCGGTGCCCGCAGGCACCGCCGTGCGCTCCGCCAGCCCTTTGGAAGCGGCAACGCTTCCCCCGGGCAGCCCAACGGTGCTAGAGTGAAAATGCCTGCAGGGGAAGGAGGGAGACACTGTTTTAACCTCAGCAAATTGATGAATTAATATTTTATATTGTGTCTGCATCTGTAAATGGATGCACCGAGGTGATAAAGCAGGCAGGCAGAAAGAAAAAATCTTTCACAAAATCTGGACAGCAAAATAACTTCCTCAAGGCAAATCTAATTAATATTAATTAAAGTGAATGCAGAAGAATGTTGGGGGCAGGGAGATTGGCATGATGGATTGTCATCTCTAAAGAGAACAGAAAAGTATGCTTGGTTCAGCACACATGGCAGAAGAATTTTATTCAAATTGATTAACCAGTATCTTCCAAGTAGCTTAAGGTTTGTGTCTCCAGCCACTTAAGCGAACAGGATTTTTGACACTGATTGCAGTAACCACAGGAATCTGCTTTACAGACTTGCCCAGTGCACAACTATAAAACACTGTAGTTCTCAACATTCTTTTATTTGACCAGACATTCCCCACGTGACATTTTCCACTTACTCTTGGGGAAAAAAAAAAATCTAAAAATTCTCAACAAAAACAATACAAGACTTCCTAGTACATACCCTTTGGGCTGAAAATCTCCCTGTAAAATCTTTATAGGGTCAATGAAAAATTAGTACTGAAAGGGGTTTTAAGGGATAGGCAAAAACATTTCCCTGCCCCAAGGAAGAATTAGCTGCTTCTTGATATTGCTGACAGATGCTTATTTCACGTGTTCTTTAAAAGTACCCATGGCAGAAATGTCATATTTCAACATTCAATATCTGTTGTTTTTTTCTCCTACCTTACAGAAATCTGATTCATCACCTGGTTTTGTCTTATCTGTTGAACTATTCCCTTCCTTTCCAGAGTGGCCTGTTTCTTGTCCTGGATGAAGGAGTTGTGGCTGTCTGTTTCTAGAACAAAAACCCATACCCTCATACCTCCTGTTTTGTACACCCCTGTGCTTTCTCTTTACTTTCCATCTGACCTTCTCCACGTGGTCCAACTCCTCTTTGATATGCAGTGAATGGAAAAACAGTAACCTTCTCCCAGCCTATATCTATACAATTATCTCTAGAGTATGGCCTGCATGTAAGACCTGACACACTTCTA
>WAAG01092243.1:0-10165 GCA_013390105.1 Tichodroma muraria
AATTAAAATCTTGGATTGCCTGTGCTCGCCTCCTGCAGCTTTCAAGTGGAATAGTTTATTTACCTTGGGGAATGCCGGAAATATTTGTTCCTCTGTCCCAGAATATTTGCTATTTCTTTTGTATTACTCAGTACAAGTTTCAAGCTACTTCTTGTTCACTGCTTTATTGTTTCTTGTAAGATTTCATCTTTAAGCCTGGAAAAAGGTTTAAAGTGGAATTGTGATAGAAGCAGGTTGGGCAGAACTTGTAGAAGGTGGTGTGTGAGCCTCTGGCAAGCTGGTATGCTCAAACTTCTCTGATTTCTCTTTAAATTACAGAGGGAATTATATTTGTTTGAGTTTTGGGGGCAGCTGACTTCAAAATTATTGCAAATTTGTCCCAATGCCTGAAGGAAAGGTGAGAGTGAGGAATGTACAACTTCATCAGCCAAAGGGTTTGTCAGGGAGTTCAGCTCTTCAAGTCGCTTTTCAATTCATCTTCCCACTCCTTCTCTTTCTCTCCCTCAGTCCTTGCTCCTCTTAAACCTCATTTCTTTTGCTGCCTGAAAGTTTTGTCAGTGATTGTGACATCTTTGTGCTGCTCTGCTGACTCCACCACAGAGTCCCTTTCTGGTGCTTCCCATGCATCACTCTGCATGTGCCCGATGTCCATTTATTCTCCTGGAAGTTCTCAGTGGGATTTATCTGCAATAGCACAGGAAACTCACACAGTGGAGCCCTGTTTATACCTTGGATAATTTGAACATATAAAAAGGCCCTTTTTCACATACCCTGTGGATGCTTCGTAAGAAAATAAATTTGCTGGACACAGAGAAATCCTGCTTTGACTCCTACAAATCCAGTGGTACTGGTGGCAATCAAGGATCAGGGAGAACAGGGCTTTTAGAGGATGGTTTGTATCCCAAGGCCTTTTTGTATGCTAAATATAAAGAAGGGGAAACTAGTTTTAGTTTTATATAAATATAAATGGTTTATAATACCTTTTTAGTATTATATATAAGGATTTCCTAAAGATAAATGCAATTAGTAAAATAGTGGCTTGTATTAGAGTTCATGTCTTGATTTTCCTTTTAATGGGTTTGGTTCATGTTCGCTGAGTGATTAAATGAGGATTAATGAGCCCTGGAAAATATGTTAATTTACCCCACAGAATGGAATTATGTTATGATAAAACTATAATAAAAAGTGTTTATGGGCTGTAAACAATATGTTCTCATCTGCATCACGAATCCTGTCTCAGGGATCTGTAACGTGTTTTTGAGGGAATAACAGTTGATAAACATTTAAGACAACCAGATTAATTTTTTAAACATAGGAAAAATCCGTGGCTGGTGAAGCCACTGTGACACTCCTCAGCAGTGATTTTGACTTTTTTATTGGGTAAAGTTTCACAAAGCTGAAGGAACAGGAATTTCGGCCATTTTCTGAAACTTTGAATAGAAAAGTACTCCATGAAGACGTATATGTAAAATGTGCCTAGCAGAACAAAAAGAGTTTGAGCTCCAGAATTGTTTAGGTTTGCTTTGGAAATAGAAGACAAAAAAAGGGGCAAAATTAAATAAATGCAGAAGGGATAAATGCAGGTAATAAAAGCAATGCCTGCTTTAGCTTGAATAAAGAGAGTCAAGATGAGGATTGAACTGCAGAAGTGCAGTTTGCAGCTGAAGCCTTTTAAGTGGTCCATCTGTGGACCTTTACTGTGTAATAAGGGTTTTTTCTTTAAGTTTTTTTTTTTTAAGTTTTAAGAACTTGTGTTTTATGTTAAATGTATATTTCTTTCCACAGAACACATGCTGCCTCAACCCTTCACTGAAACCAAACCCACAAACTCTTCTGTGTGAGGGGAACTGTAAATGTGCCTCAGGGTTCTTTCAAGACAGCTTTCAGTTAAAAAGGGGTTATACCTAATTTTTTTTGCATAGATTTTTGGCATCTAGACACCTGATTTCTTCTTTTTCCCTGGGATTTTGTAAAATGTGGCTGTATAGTTTTCCACTAAACAAAATCATGTGGTTGATCTATCTCTTTCTTTGCAGCTCTTTGTGTTGTTTTATAACTTTTTGTTTGCTGTGTGTGTTTTTTGCTCCATGGGATATTAGACCAGTTAGGTTATCATCTTTAGCCAGTGTCCAGAAGATATCAATGATCAAGTATAAATGCTGATGCTTCCAGTGATTTGTCTGGCATTTTCTGGAACTGGACATCCCTATTTCGTTACACTGTCTGTGTACAGAGCAGCTAAGAAATAAACTGCTTTTTTATGTTGCTGATTTAATATGTGAAGTGTGATTGGGGTTCTTTTGCTGTTTCAAGGCTTACTTTGACTGCTCATGCATTTATCCCCAGATATAGATGATGGAATCACAGAATGGGTGAGGTTGGAGCCACTGGAACCTTCCTGTCCGAGCCGAGTCCTGTCGAGGGCGCTACGCAGGAGCGCATCCAGATGATTCTTGAGTGTCTTCAGAAATGGAGGCTTCACAACCCCTCTGGGAAAACCGTGGTTCCTTCTGCTCTCCAAGACCCGTGGAGTGACTGTTTCTGCTGTAATCCTGTTATCCTGATCTTAACCAGTGTTCCTAGGCCTCTCCTGTCTCCTAGCCCTTCGGTACCCGCTGTCCCCTCTCAGGTACGGCTTTGCTGCAGAGCATCTCTCACCCTTGGCAATTTGTTGTGCTTTGGTCACCTTTTTATTTTTGGATATGGATAGTGGATCCTGGGGGAGTGAACATCTTGGCTAATTTGCTGAGTGTAACACACCTGGATTAGGAAGACTTCCAATATAAGCCCATGTTTATGAAGAGTGATTTATTGCAACAATTTTTTTTGGTGTTAGCGCTACTGTTAAGCAATCGTGGTTTTCATTAGCAAATTGCTTTTTTTCAGCTTGAAAGCACCGTAATTAATTGGTGCTATAATTCTTTATATTGTTTGGGATTTCATTGCTGATTTTTTAATTACAGCACGTCTTTTGGAACAAAAAGTTTTCAGAAAGGCTTGTATGGAAAAAAATCCTGTGGAAGTTGATACATTCATCTCTGCAATCAGCTATATTTGCTGGTTGTGATTTATGAGTGTTGCTGCCAGACCAGCTGTGGAAAAATGTTCTGTAATGTAGTTCTTAACTGTATTTTGGGGGGCAAATAAAATCACTGCAGATTTGTTAATGTTCAATAATTTTGGTTTTTACTGTAACCCATGGAAATGTAAGTAAGGCCATCTCAGTTTATTCTAACTCAAATTAAAAAGGACTTCTCAGTCAGTGTTTCTCACAGAAATGGCCACTCCAATGTGGACCAAAAATTTCTGTATTCTGTAGAAGTTTTCTTGCTTTGAATTCAGCTTCTTCAGTTTAGAAAGGTTTTTCTTTTATTGTCTGTTAGCATTCATTATGTGATACAGCCCTCGGGAAGTCTGAAGCAATTATAAATTTTCAATAATAAATAAGTTTTTAAACCAGAAAAACAACTCTGTTGTGTAAAATGTCAATCCCAAAATTTAGCTACAGTAAAATGTTACTGCAGAAACCACAAATGAGAAGCACAGTATTTTTTAACTATTCTTTTTTAAACCAAAATTAGATCAAGATCAGTGGTTGCTTCCATGCTGAGCAGAAAATTGCCAAAATAGGATATAAGGCATTATAAAGTCTTCATAACTGACTGTGATTAGATTGTCCTTTCTATCACCTTGAAGTGTCTTTTCTATCACACTTATTTCTGGCAGCAATATTTTTCCTATTTGGGGGTATTTCAGTGATTTAAAATTTCCTTATATTGCTATGTTATTGTCTCACTTCCGACACCATTACTGAAGTAGTATTAGGATCCCACTTCTGAAATAATGTCAAGTTGTAGGGGTAAAAGCCATAAATTGATTGTTTGATGATTGATTAATTGATTGTAGGTGAGCGGATTTTCCAATTCTCAAAACAGTCTTGTTTATGACTTCACTTACCTGCCTGCAGTTTGGAAGAGAAAACTGATTTTACAAACATGAACAAGTTTGAGATTCAGGCAGTTAGAGGTAAAGAACCAAATGGGATGTATTTGATGTGATGAAACTTTTGATGAAGTGGTGTGAATACAGGGAGGCTGTATCTTGAATTAAAGTATTCCTTAGCCTGAAAAATATTTTAGTAGTTCTCTGACAAAGAAAAGTTAGGTGAGGCTGTGAAGTTTGAAGTCTTTGTGAGCTCTTTTTCTTCTCCGGCTACACTTTTTTTCATTTTACTGCTGTTGAGTATTGTATACATTTCTGTACAGGGTTTTTAACTCAGAAATGGGCTTTGATATTTTTTTTTTTTTTAAATAAGTGCCTGGCCTTTGATTGCAACATATACACCAAAAACTGGAGTCTCAAAATGCCATATGCTACTGGATTTTACTGGTACCAGGATCTAGTTTTGGTCCCCAGAGCATGTTCAATCTTTTCTTTCCATCATTACAAACATAATATTTAATTTATATCTTCTCCAAATAAGAACTAATCAGCAGTTTTATTTGTTTTTTAGACAACTTTCCTACTGCCTGTTTTTTAGCCTTAATGCTGAAACGTTGTTGAAAAGTTCAGTCACAGATTCCCATCCAGACTTCCTCAAAGCAGGGAAGGTTTTCAGCTCTGTGGAGGCATTTCATGTCTGAATGGGGAGCTTATGCTTCAAGCTAAAACCTGCACTTGTAGTGTGTGACTAAATAAAGCAGTTTCAGATTGTTTGCAGATTGCTGGCCATGATGAAGGAGCACTGAAAACATTTGAACTGCTTTGCTTTGGCATCAATCTGTTGTGTAAGGAGGGAGCATATGGGCAGATCACACAGGCCCCTTGGCTACTGCTGGCACCCCAGCAGATTTCTGATCAGGGATGTCTGATACCCACACGTGCTGATGAGGAGCTCTCAGAATTTCTACTCCTCTCATAGGCAGCTGGGATAACAAGATATCCAGATAAAATACATGCATATGGAAATGTTAGGCTGGTTTTGGTTTTTTTCCCCTTTAGCAGAAGACAAACAGTCATAAGGCTGTTGGTTTGCGAGATGGAACATATTCTAGCTTCAAATTTGCAAATGTAAGAGCTGTTATCTCAAAAACAAGGACAAATTGTGGGTACTTTTTAACATGGTTTTGAGCTTAGCCTGGCAGTGCTTTTAGCAGAAGTTTCTAGCGACCTTAACAATATGTCTTAGGCACAAATTTTGGATATAGCTGCTCTAGCCAACAGTATGCAGACTGTGTGTTCTAATGTAATCCAAATTTTAATTCAATCTTACGGTGATACTTTGGTGATAATTTAAATCATGGTCTAGCAATGGTACTCATCATTTCCTGTACCACAGAATACATCTTAGTCTGACCAGACTTTGCCGGGTTTTTCCCTTCTGGCAGTGGTGTAGGTAAAATCTTTTACCATTACTGGCAAAAACGGCTGGTTCCTGCTGCCAGGATTCTGCATCCACTGCCATTAGATTGCACTCATACATATTCTTTTCCTCCGGGAAGTTTTTGTCATTGATGAGCTTTTTTACTTGGATAGTAAGAGCACCAGCTATGTACTAAAAATGGGACATTGCCACAAGGTAGGTAGGGGTTACTGGGGAAGTGGAACAGAATTAGTTTCTGGTCTTGCAGGTCAGAGACTATTCAAATGTTAAACTAATAATATGCAAGGAAGAAGGAAGCTGTTTGCATATTGCTTGTTTTAAACTGTTTGAGTAGGCAGGAGCGCACGGGGCTGGTTTGTGTAAGGATGGAGTTGTGTTAGAGCAAACTGCAGGGATTCAGCGTCCCAGGTTTCTGGTGGTCACATGCTTTGCTGGAGTCGTGGCTGGTGCAGGTCCAGCACAGTCAGCAAGGAGGCTGCTGCTCTTGTTCCCTCTGAAAAATGGCACTGATTTGATCCCCATTTCTTTGCACTCCAGCCAGGGCTGCAACTTAAGTGGGTAGCTTTTAAATGGTTTGCTCTTGAAGTTGTTATGCTTGGTGTTGTGGACCTAAATTCAGGGGATGGTTTAAGGTTGCCTGTTTTTTCTGGAGGACACCTTGGGGAGAGAGCTGCTGAAAAAAATTACAAGGAAAGGGCATAGAAAAGTAAAGGGAAGAGAAGCTGTTGTGTGTTGTGCTCCAGAGGGAATGGCTTGTTGAGTTAAGCCCTGCAGGGGGTGGGAGGAAGAAGTAAAGAGGTTTGGGTTGATTTTGAGAGAGAACAAAGATTCAGGGAGCATCTAGAGACTTAGCAAGGGTCAGAAGCAAAAGGTGTGATCTCAGAAGTCAAACTTTTGTTAAATAGTCTTATTTTGAACAAAGGAAACAAGAGTCCTGGAAGGAGAGGAACATGTAGTCCCATAAGAGCATTCTTTGGCGAAGAGGTTGTTGAATTAATCTGATGTGTTGCACAAGAAAAAGCTCTAATCCATCTCTCTTATGTGTGCTCAAAACCAAACAAATGTAAAACAGTTTCTTTTGTGTGTTATTTATAGCTGTTAGTCCTTGCAGCATGCCGCTCCTCTGTGATAACCTTCATCTGCACTTTGGCTTTTCAGACTCTTAGGAATTCTGTGGTGCAAGCTTTCTTCTTCATCAGCTCTTAACTTTGGTTCCTGGCACGCTATCCACCTGGTGAGGCTCAGGCCACTGAACTCTGCCACGCTGCTGCACACAAAGCAGATGTCTTGGGGAGGAAGTTTTACAGCCTGCAAGCAACTGGAGGCTGTTCTGAGGTTTGTTAAACTTATTAGCACATGTTTTAAGGTGGCTAAGAAAGTAAAGTTAAGAAAACAGAATAGAAATAATATAGAAAAAGAAAAGAAACTTTTTAATGGGTAGTGTCCTAGAAAGTGGAGCTTGAGAGGAAGAGGATTTCATGGTTCTGTCTGAAAATGACAGTGAAATAGAAGGATGATGGAAAAGGAGCAGAAGTAGTTTGGGTACATGTCATGTGCTCACTGTTTCTGTTAGATCCTTGTGGGTCCGGCTCTGTGATGAGGATCGTTACTGAAAGTTCAACGTGCTGATGTGGATTATATGTCTGACCCATTGTCTTTCCCTTCCCTGAGTCTTCTTTACTGCCCATGACTTCTTAATTCCAGATACTTTCCAGACATTACGCGGCATAGCAAAGTAAGGCCATTTTAAGGTTTAGTTGAAATGGGCAAAATCTTCTTAACAGGGCATAAATGTTTTCCTGTAGCTTAGTTGTCTTTGTTAATTAGCAGGTAGGCACTGTGCCACAAATTAATCCTTGCCATGCATAGATTTTATTTCAGTTTGGAATAAAATCAAGAATTTATTACAGGCTCCTGATTTAATTGTCTAATGTTTCAAGTTCTTACTAATTACAGTACAGATGGGAATCCAAAGTTGCTCCTCACGTGGTAAAGTCATTGTAGTATTGTCCCTTCATTAGCTTAGAGAATGTCTTGAGACCTGTTCTCTTATTAGTTCATGTTTTATTTGTTCCATGCATTGGACCTAGTGTGAGAATCAGCCTCACACTAGTTTTCTTTTACTCAGAGCATGTGGCTGACTTCTTCTGAGCACTCAGATTCAGATGAGTCTGCTTGGTCACTGGCTGACTGATGCTGTTCTCAACCAGGAGTTATGAATAAGAAATGTGGACCCTGCATATGATCTGCTCACAAATGGTTCTTGTGACTGATTTTTTGCAAAATTGATCAGCCTTAAAATATTTATAGTTATTCCTGCTGTGTTTGGTGCCCAGATCCACAGGATTTTATTCCCATGTTGGAGTTGTAGGACTGTAGCAGGTAGGCAGATACTTTTAAATAGAACAGACCAGGTTATCAAAAATTTCAATCACTATGGCATGATCTCAATGAGGAGGAAAGATACTGGAAGCAGAGATGTGCTGTGTGCCTCCTGATCAAAGTGTAATTCCCAAGTTGTTCAAAAGCAAGGTTAATTGCTGCTTTAATTGTAGAGCCTGGTTATATTTCACAGTAATTCCAGATCCTAGCAGGCTGAAGCACAGTGCAAACATGTTCTCTCAGATAACAGGACACAAGTAAAAAGTCATCGTGGTGATAACTTTAGCTTCCGTTTTTTCCGGCGGCATTCTGATGGCCCAAGTTTGTAACATTTTTCTATTTAAAGAAATTTTGTCTATTTTTTCATGTGGTTTACCGTGAGTATTTAATGGATTAATTATAATATTATCAGCAGGTGATTGTTGGGCACGATACATCAGGTAGGAGCAAAGGAGAAAATCTAAGTCTCTGGTTTAACTTTTTAACATTCATAAAATGTTCCCTGAAACTGTATTGTCAGAAAGGGTATGCACTGGTTCCCAGTTCACCATCTTTATGCTTCTTCTGTAATACATTTATGTGTTTTTAAAAGCTTTCCCTGATAGAAACATTTCCTTCAAAATACAACCCAGTTATTTCTGCATTTATGCACTAACTTGCTTTTAGAGATTTTGAGCCCATCTCCTTAATTCATATGGTGCAATTTGAGACCACTTAGACTAAAGTCTTTAGATGATTAAAATTGCTGCATCTAGCAATCAATTGCTACTAAAGAGGCTACACACAAAGAAAAAATAATTTACTCTCAAAGAAATTATGTGAAATTTAGATCTCTGTGCTTGATTAAATGAAAAATGTCCTAAGTGGATCTGGAAGGATCACAGAGCCGTAGGTATGATTGAGAAAGAAGCTACAGCTACTGAAGGAAACGAAACCCAAATACTTTTAAGGAATGAAGATATAAATCCATGTCAAAATAACATAGCAGAACTAATGAGCAGAGTGCAGGCAAGGTAATAGACCTCTCAGAGGTAAAGAATGGCCTCCCTGTGAGGAAGTAGTTTTATCTTGCATAACCTGAACTGCTGAGCAAAAATTCCCAGAATGTCTCAGAGAGCAAGAGCCACAGGCTATGCTTATCTCTGGAGATGAGCACAGGACTAGTGAGGGCACAGCAACACGTGTGTGACCTGTGAGGAGCAAAGCTGTGCCCTACTTTCCTTTGCTCGTACTTAGACCCATTCTCCAAAGTAAAGGATTAGGGATGTGGGACTGGGATTGGGTTATTGAGGGTTTCAGAATCACTGTGATTCTTTGAAAACAATTTTGAAAACATACCCATGATCCCTGACCCTTTTTAGTGTTTGAGAGGCTATTGCTGCATTCTTTTTCTGTGTAACAAGACTAGTTAGAAGATAAAATTATTTGGTTTTCCTATCCTGACTGTTATTGTTTTTAGAAGTACTGTGAGGATAAAACCAAAGCCTATTATTTAATTTTAAATCAATGAAAAGAAAACGTGATAACAGTTGCATATTTTGCATGTTCAACAATACTCTTGTATCTTGCCTGTTTTAGAAAAATCTCGAGTCTGAAGTAGCTGACAAAATCCAAACAAAGGCTCCCCTGCATTTTATGAGAAACAGTCTCACTCTCTCTGATTAGGCCTGTTCTTTTCTGTTTGAGCAGACACATTTAGCTATGCCTTATGCATACTAACAAAAAAGATTTATAGTCTGGAACAAATCTAGGAGCTGACTGCTTTTTCCTATAGTATCTATATCTATAGTGGCAAACCTGTGTTAAATCTTGAATCATGTTATATTTTGGCTCATGCTTAGCTTCTATTACTCTTAAAAGGAAATAAGTGTGTTAAAAGGATAGAAAATTCTCTGAAGTGCCATTTTGGAGACCACAACTTTAAAATGCTGTGCTTTGTGGAGTGGCTTTTGTATTCTGACCAATGGAGAAGAGCTTTTGTGGCATCACACCTGCCTGCATTTTGAAATACCAGGCACAAATAATTGTTTGCTAGGAGAAGATAATGTTGCTGTTGTGGCATTTTCTCTCGTGAATGCATGAAGTGCAAATCCTTGGGAAGGGCAAAGCCTTAGCAGTAGAGAATGTGCTGAGAATTTTCAGAGCACCCCTGAACACTGCCATCAAACAGGAACTCCAAATTCTTTTCTCCTCAGTACTTGTGTTCAAAGCTCTCCCTCAGGAAAGTCATGGGAGGAGGGGAAGAGGTAGAAAGACTTTTCCCAGTTTTCCCAGTTTTCTGGCTGCCTGCGTGGGTTCTGCCTTTAATCTCTCTGTTTCTCTTTGATGCTGGTATGTAGGCAGTTCCAGTGATCAGTAGAGAACGGAGAGAAGCCCTTTGTTATTTATCTGCCTTCTGCC
>WAAG01092244.1:0-22196 GCA_013390105.1 Tichodroma muraria
CTTTTCCAACCCAAGTGATTCTGGGAAGCCTGTTAGGGAATAAATGGAGTGGGAATACCAGTGTTGCTGTCGTGAGCTAACAGATTTCATCTCTTGGCTTCCAGGAGACTACTTTGTTTTGAATGGGAACAAATTCTGGATCACCAACGGGCCAGACGCAGATGTTCTCATCGTCTACGCTAAAACTGACATGAATGCTGTCCCGGCCTCCCAAGGCATAACTGCCTTCATCGTGGAGAGGGTAGGTTTAGTCATTCCCACAGGGTTTTAAAGCTGAATCCTTCATCCTAACTGCCTCATTTGGAAGTCAGCTGGTTTTCCTTCCATAACTGCCAGCCTCTTCTTCAAAGACAAACTACTTTCTGCCTTTCAGGCAGGAAAGGAACCTTTAATAAAATAAAATCTGAGATCAGAAAACCTTCTGATGGATGTAACTTCATTATTAGAATAGTTCAGTCACTGACAGAGCTTCCAGCCCTCGCTGTAGGAGAGCCTGTGTTGGCAGCTGTCCAAATCATTTATTTATTTGCTGTTTATGTGCGTTAGAATATGGGTGCACAGGGTTCATATGTGTGTGTTTCTCTGTCCATTTGCTTTCTCTGCACTTGCACTTAGACTTGGTCTTGTTCTTAGTTCACTTTATCTCCCTCCTGGCACCCTACACATGTTCCTGTGGTCAGGGGAATTTCAGAGATCTCTTGTGATTTTCTTTAGTCTGTCGGAACTGAGAAGTGAAATGTATGTTTATGGCCTTGACTTTGCAGGAAATGCCGGGTTTCAGGACAGCCCAGAAGCTGGATAAGCTGGGAATGAGAGGGTCTAATACCTGTGAATTGATCTTTGAAGACTGCAAGGTCCCCGGTGAGTTGGGTTCAAATCATGGTGGTTTCCTCCATTCTTGATCAGATAAATTGAATCATTAATTACACGAATGTTCAGCCTGTGACCTGGAGGGCTTTGCAGTTGCTTATCTGCTCTCTGGCAGCCTCTGAGGGATTGCAGGGAGGGAGCACATCCTTTGTCAGGTCACTGCTCTTTCACCCTTATGGACCTAGTTCTTAACCACTGCTTCTCCAAAGCCTTGCTGAGGCTTCCCAAGAAACTTATTTCTATTAGAGCTCCTGTCTTGTATGGAGGTGAGCTACTTGGCCCTGAAGGTTTTTTCGCTGGAGACTTTCCAACAGGCTTTTGTAACATTTCTGAGTTCTTTTGGGGCCAGGGCCTGAAAATGGACATCCTTTGTCCTGTTCGTTAGTAAAGCAGAGGCCTCTGTAACAGCAGTATTTGTTATTCCAGTGGCAATTTTTGTTGATAGAAAAATTCCAGCCTTTCTAGAGCAAATGGAGAAGATGTCTTATCCAGAATCATAAAAATTCTGATTGCACATTTGCAGAGCAAGGAGCTCTTCTGCTCCCCATATACACCTTCAAAAGCTAGAGTGGAAGAGTTTCAGCTGAAATCTAACATTTCTAACTTGAATATTGGATCCCTCCACCCTGAAATCGTAAAGGCTGGTGCCCCAGTGCTCTGATCATGTCCCAGGAGTCATCCACAGGGAACCGCATGTTCTCATGGAAGGAGGATGATGACGTGGAGAAGCACATCACTGTAGTGTTGGAAATTAACACACTCTAGCACTCTGGCCATTAATGCTCCTTCTGATCTTTGGCTTTGGAAGCTGAAACAGTTTTTTTCCAGGAGACTGTTCAGGCTATTCTGTCATTTTTCATAGAATTCCAGGGTGGCTTGGGCTGGAAGAAACCTTAAACTCATCCAGTCCCATCCCCTGCCATGGACAGGGACACCTTCCACTGGCCCAGGTTGCTCCTCTCCCCAGTGAACACAGGCCCTCAGTGAGCAGTGTGTCTGAGTTTTGCACATAAATAAATCACTTTTCCTTTGCAGCTCTTTCCTATTTTGTTCTTTGCAGCTGAAAATGTCCTGGGGACACTGAGCAAAGGAGTCTATGTTCTGATGAGTGGGTTGGACCTGGAGCGGCTCGTGCTGTCTGGGGGCCCCCTGGGGTAAGGGTTTGTCATCTTTTATAGGTTGTAAGGTCAGAAGAGTCCTTGGTGGGGCCTGCAGCTCTTGGTAGGATGGATCCTGGATGGAGAACTGGGTTACTGGGGCAGCAGAAGAGGAGAGGCTGGGTCAGATGTGGGAAGGAAGCAAGGTGCGAGGAGATCCTGTGGCTGCTGGGTGTCCCAGTCAAAACCAGCACAGAACTCCAGCACCAGCACAGCTGCTTGACTGGACTCTCCTGGAGGTGCTCAGGGCCCTCTCAGCAGCCACCTCTCAATCACTCAAATGTGCTCTGCCTCATCCTTGAGCTGTCAGCTCCTCATGCAGTGGTTTACCAATTTGAAAGCATCTCTGTGGAGCCCCCTGTGAGGGGCAAGGGATGGGAGAAGCAATGCCAGAAAGAATGTTTGCAAGTCTACCTGCCAGTGTCCACTGACCCTCCAGAGCAGGCTTTGGAAATGATCAGTCTTGATAAAAATCTTCCAGAGATACA
Source organism: Tichodroma muraria (assembly GCA_013390105.1). Taxonomy (NCBI): domain Eukaryota; kingdom Metazoa; phylum Chordata; class Aves; order Passeriformes; family Sittidae; genus Tichodroma; species Tichodroma muraria. Next base: position 2,516 of record WAAG01092244.1, read on the forward strand.
GACCTGCGTCAGTCCCCAGTTGCTGGGTTGTGTATCCCCCCATTTTTACTCAGGGAATAACCAGCTCACTTGTGTTGTCAGTTCCTTAGAATCTAACACACTATCCAGAGACTCACAAACTGGTTTGTTCTTCATTTATTCAATCTCTAAGCTCCCCAGTAATTATTGGCACCCCACAGTCCTTTTACCCTCCCGAGTTGTATCTCTGGGCTAATCCTCTTGTGGAAAGACCAACTTTCACAAAGCAGGAGGAGGATTCTTTCCCCTCCTTGTTCTTACCTGTGCTTTTTTTATGGTATTGACTGGTACTCCTTGAGTTGAGGGGCTCGGGAGAATAACAGGCAGCACAAACTGTCCTGGCTGCGGGTGGGAGAAAGCTCTTCAAGTCTCAGTTCCCGAGTTAAAATCTCAGACCTTCCCACAGGATGTCTCAAATGAGCACTGGGGAGAAATATGGGACCTTGGGATTTTATTCTTGGCCTTGTTTGAGTGGAACTTTAGGAGGACATCAGGATATCACTTTAGCTATGAGAACCTTTTTCCCTTGGGTTACACTTCCAAAACTAAATTATTGCTAATTAATAGTTCTGCTGTTTCCCTTTTCTCTCTGCTCTTCTTAGGCTTATGCAAGCTGTTCTTGACCATGCAATTCCATACCTGCATGTCAGAGAAGCATTTGGACAGAAAATTGGTCACTTCCAGGTGAGACAGAAAAGGAATTGGGAATTTTTGTCCTGTTTTCTCTTTAAAACTGAGAAGACTGAGAGCTTTGTTATGGCGGGGGCTTGGCCTGGAGAAGGTCACCTGCTGTTTATGCTGGGTCTGCGTGATGTGATAATGAGAACCTGGTCTGGTGGAAGGTTCCTGCTCATGGCGAGGAGGTGGAACTGGATGAACTTTAAAGTCCCTTCCAATTCAACAAATCCTGGGATTCTATGATGTGGTGAGAAGGTGGAAAGACCTCTGAGCCTGCTCCCCTGAGATCGCTGTTGGTGGGTGAGGGACTGTGATATCTAGGGGTCTGTGAATTAACAGAACCTCCAGCTCCCTCGTGTCTGCTGGGTCCATGTCTCCTCCCATGTCTAGTGTCTCTGAGGTATTTTGGAGAACAGGTGGTCCCCCTCACTCGTGTAAATTAATGCCCTTTGTCTTTGGGCTGTGCAGCTCATGCAGGGCAAGATGGCAGATATGTACACGCGGCTCATGGCCTGCCGGCAGTACGTCTACAACGTGGCCAAAGCCTGTGACCAGGGCCACTTCAACGCCAAGGTGAGCTCAACTCCTACCTGGGCTGTGTGTCCTGGGGCAATTCCTCCAGTCCCAGAGCCTCAGCTGGGGGGAGCCTCTGTACAATGAGTCCCCACAGCCCAAAGGGTCTTTTTTTCACACCCAAAGTGCCTTTCTTCACTCACAAATTAAAAGCAAGCCTCCTTCTACAAGTCGAGATTTAGCAGCATCAGTAGGTGTTTATTGGAAGTCCAGCCCTGGCTGTTGTAAGGGCTGTAGCAGTTGTTAGCATTGTTGTCATCTCCGCCTGTCACCACGCCTCTGTTAGAGGAGGATGTTGAGTGTTTAACAATGGGAGCACAAAGCTCTGCATCCCAAAGCAAATCACATTGGTCTCCTGAGGGATTGATGGGTCTTTGTGAGAGAGCCAGCTTCTCTGGTGCACTTTTTATTTTTTTCCTTTTTTTTTTCCTTCTTCTGGCTTCGTGTGGCCTTTACACACCTGCCATGAGTGTTCTGTAGTAACAGGAACACTGCTGCAGCTTCCAGTCCCTGTGCTTTGTGATCAAGTAGTTCAGGGCTCTTAGCAGGTGTCTGTAGAGGGATGGCAGCATGAGGGCAGCACAAGACTGGAGACGGGCAGGTTTCACCTTTCCTGACCGTCCAGTTGTGACTGTCCTGTAGGACTGCGCCGGCGTGATCCTGTACTCAGCAGAGTGTGCGACGCAGGTGGCCCTGGATGGGATCCAGTGCCTGGGTGAGTGACGGCTGGACAGAGCCGAGCACAGTGCATTTCCCTCCGCTGTCCCACCCTCAGCCCTAAAATCGGGGACAAGGAGTGACTCGTGGCTGTTATTGCGTGGCAGGTGGGAACGGTTACATCAATGATTACCCCATGGGGCGCTTCCTGCGCGACGCCAAGCTCTATGAGATCGGGGCGGGCACCAGCGAGGTGCGCAGGCTCATCATCGGCAGGGCTTTCAACGCAACCTTCAAGTAATGCCACCAGTGCAGAGGCAGCACCGTGACCACCACAAGGCCTTGACTGAGAGGCTGGAGCACACAACTCGGCTTCTTCCTGCCTGCCATTCCAGCATTGTCACTTGTGGAGTCCCCTCTGCCTGCTCTGGGAACAGATGCTGCTAGACTGGGCTTGGGCAAAATGAATCAGAGGGCACATGGGAAGGAGAAGTGTTTTTTTTTTTCTTTTGTGATCATCCTGATTCATGGTGTTCATGAGCTGTTGATTCTCAGTTTTGCAAGGCAGAGGTTCATGCCCCACTCCCAGGCAGGCTGGCAAAGGGGTGTGCAGCCACTCCTGCACACAGAAAGTCAGCTCAAACCCACCAAAATGGACAATGAGGGAACAACTTTGTTCTTTCCAAAAAGCCCTGAGTGCCATTAAACAGTTAGAATTTAGCATATTGCCATTGGAAGGTGAAACTTCCTGCTATGATCTTCCAATGGGATTAAATCTTCCATTTTGGGAACTTGACACCAACCACATTGTGGGGTTGCTATTGTGAACGCTTAAAATCATCTGTGCACAAGCAGCATTTTAGATGCTGATTCCTAAAACCTCCTTAAATCCCATGTGTGTTTCTTTGCAGAATTCCTTTCCTATTTGCAGAATTCCTTTCCTGTTCTGGCTACTTTAGGAATTACTTGGGTGCAGGCCTGAGTCCTTGCTCCGCTGACTGACTGCTCCCACCAGGTCATTCTCTCAGAGTTGTCACCATCCATCACCCTGGGGACAGTTAACACATCAGAGCTGTGTTGTGACATCAGTGAATGAAGCAGGCAGAAAAAACTGACTTCTCTGGGGTTTGGTTCCCTCTGAAGATTGTTGCTTTGGCCAAGCTTGTCCTCACACTCCAACTCCGGGCAGCTGAGCAATGTGTTTGTGAATGATCTCAGTGCATCTTGTATCCAGCAAATTGGGACTTACACAGCTTTTTAAAGGAAACTGCACAGCATCCTTCCAGCCTTTAAGTGTGAATCACAAATCAAAATGGGCTGCTGAAAATGTGATTGAACAGTTAATTAAACAGTTGCCATGTAGGCAGGTGCCAGCAGTTTTAACAAAACTCAACTTCAACTGTGTGTATTTTTTTGTTTGTAGTTGACTCCTGTCTGTACCAGGTGAGAGTAGACTAACACAGAATTTTAAAATGCCACAGATTGAAGACAGTTCACTTTCCTGAATTGCCAGGTAGGTCACCAAGAGTTTATAAAACTCACAAAGAGCCAGGAAAAGCTTCTGAAATCCTAATGGTAGCACCTTCCTCCAAAGCTTCATATTTATTCAGCCTCCGTAGGTGGATGTCACTCAGGAAGTGTCCCAGGGTTTAATTTTCAGCCTAAATCTCTGGATAGAGGGTGGACAGAGGTGCTTTGTCAGGAATATTTTGTTGAGCTGCATCTGAAAATGCTGTGGAAGTGAACCTTGAGGTGCACTTCATGTGGGAAATACTTGGTGCTTTGCTGACCATGGATGTAAGAATTTAGTTACGTGACCAGACATTTATATTTTATCACAAAACGATTGCTGGATCACTCTTAAGATCCATTACTGCCAGATGAGCTTTTCTAGGGATTGTCAGAGCCATGACAGGATGGTGTGAGATTCAGATTGTTAAAAATAGGTTTTCTAAGGTGGAAGAAACCCAGAGATTTTTAAACCTGTCCTTCAGCACTGGAGAGGTCTGGTTTTAATACACATAATAAATAATACCTTCACTTTCCAGGCTGATCAGCACCTTGGAGTTGAAGGTAAAATGAATCAATATCTAACAAATCTTGGGACATGGGCAGGGACAGATTCATAAATCCTCAGCAGGGTTGTGTTATTCAAATTTCACTCCCACAGCAGCTGCCTTGGGAAAGAGATGGGAGAGCTTTTTTGGGGAAAAGAGGGTTAATCTTTATGCTATACTAATAAAATAAGCTTTTGCTGTGGCCTGTGCTCTTGGGGGGGCCCAGCAGAGGGGAGGTGCAGGCTCTGGTACCCACCAAGTACATCCAGGCTGGCAGCAGCAACAGCTATGGTGTTGCTTTCCCTGCCTATCTCTCTGTTTTCCCAACCACAGCTTTTCCCCACAAATCTCATTTAAAAGAAATACATTTACAGAGTTCATACGGGCTGTGCTTTAGCTCCTCTGGAGTGCAGCAGAGCTAACGGGGAAAACACAGGGGGCTGTGCCGCTGGATATCATCGGAATGGTGTCTGCTGTGGATATGTGATGGAAATTGTCCTGGCCTGACAGCCTTTGGCTGGTTGTGCTGGATGGATGTGGCAGGGCTGGATGTGCTGCATCTTCCCTGTTTTTCAAGATCCTTGCCCTATTTGCAGCTGGCTGGCCACTGAGCAGAGAAGGCATGGAGAGTATTGGGGGGAATTATTCATGAAGGTATGCAGTGGGTTAACCCTGGCTGGGTGCCAGACACCCACCAAAGCCTCTCTATCACTGCCCTCCACAGCCGGACAGGGAGAGAAAATATAACAAAAGTTCATGGGTTCATGAGATAAGGATTGGGAGAGATCCCTCTCCCAAAACTGTCAGGCAGAACTGACTTGAATTAGAGATGTTAATTGAATTTATTACTAACAAAATCAGAGCAGGATAATGAGGTAAAAAAAAACCCTTAAAAACATCTTCCCCCCCACCCTTCCCTCCTTCCTTGCTCTAACTCCTCCCCCCACAGCAACTCAGGGAGATTGAAATGATGGTTAAAGTCAGTTCACAAGTTTTTTCTGCTACTGCTCAGGGAGAGGAGTCCTTCCCGTGCTCCAGCATGGGCTTCTCTCCCCATGGGTCTGTAGGTCCCTGGACAGGCACAAGGCTTCCTACAGGTTCACAGCCTCCTCTCAGGCATCCCCCTGCTCCAGTGTGGGGTCTTCTACAGGCTGCAGGTGGATCTCTGCACACCCATGGCCCTCCATGGGCTGCAGGGGGACCACCTGCTGCACCATGCTCTGTACCACAGGCTGTAGGGAAATCTCAGCTGGCACCTAGAGCTCCTGCCCCACCTTCTGCACTGACCACACCACACCTTGCTGTCTGGAGGGCTGTTCCTCTCATATTCTCACCCTACTCTTCTCTGGACCCTTATTATCTGCCTAATAAGTATTTTTTTCTTTTTCTTAAATATGTTATCCCAGAGGTGTCACCACTATTCCTGATTGGCTCAGCCTTGGCCACCAGCACGTCCATCTTGGAGCTGCCTGGAATGGGCTCTGCTGGACGTGGGGAAACCTCCTGGCAGGTTCTCACAGAAGCCACCCCTGTAGCCCTCTGGCTACCAAAACCTGGCCATGCAAACCCAGTACAAGGTAACAGAGAGTTTATTTCAGCAGTGTGGGATTTGAAATGACATTCAGTTAGTGACAAGAAGAGAGGGCATAGCCTCAAGCTGCACCGGGGAAGTTCAGGTGAAATATGAAGAATTTCTTTACAGAAAGAGCCTTCAGGCACTGAAAGGGGCTGTCCAGGAAGGCAGTGGAGTCCCCATCCTTGGAGGTGTCCAAGGAATGACTGGACGTGACACTCAGTGCTCTGGGTTGGGTTACAAGGTGGAGGTCGGGCACAGGTTGGACGCAGTGATCAGCTTGTGGTAGAAAAGCTGGGCTCACACTTAGCTGGGGCACTGCCAGTGTTTGATCCAGAAACTCGAGGGAAAAGTGGAAAATTCAGTGGGGAAGATGGGCTTGGACATCTCCAGTGTACTGCCTCATGCTTCTCAGGGCAGAAGGGACCATGCCTCCTTCCAGTTTTGGACAGAGCTGAGTTTAAACAGAGGCTGTGTTTGTGGGGCTGCCCACTGTGTGAGAGAGCTGTTTGCTTTATGAACACACCAGGGACATGGTGTTAAAATCTGTGAGATAAAACTGCTGCAGAGGATCTGTGGGGCCAGCTGGGCTTACAGCCCATTTGCCCAGGGAGCCACAGCCCAGTCATGGGGCTGGGCTGTGGTTAAAGCAAATCTTGCCTTGTCAGGCGAGGTCAAACCACACCAAGAAGTGCAGGATGTGGGAGAGGAACTTGTGTTTGCACAGCACCTCAGGCAAGGCAGTGGTTCTCCTCGATCCTCCACAGGAACCTGGGTGCAGTGGTTCACCTCCCAAAAAAAGCTGTCCCGAGTCCCGTTGAGGCTGCCAGATGGGATTCCCAGCCCACTGCATTGCTGTGGGAACCACTGGCTCCTCCTCAGCAGCTCCCTGCAAAGCCCCTCTGTCCCCTGCTCTGTCCCACTGCCTGTCCCTCCTGCTTTCAGGACAGCGGGAAGAGTGTGCTCGTGTGTATGTGGGACAGAGGATGTGGTTTCTTGCTTGTGGAGCTGGTCCATGAGCAGAAGGGAGGCTTTGGTAACCTGTGGGAAGGATGATGTTTCCCTCCCGTGCTGGGCTTTGAGCAATTTCAGTACAGGGTGACACATAACGAAAGTGGCATCGCGTCCTGATTTCACTGTGGAGAGATGTGCTGAAGCCAAGCCCTACGGTGATGCTCCATCCCTGTTCACGAGCCTCCCTCCTGCTCCTGCCTCCCTCCTGCAGCCCAGCACGCTGTGTTATTCAAAATCCCTGTGTGTTTAGATTCCCGCTCGCCTCAGCCTCCCCGGGGCTCCGGGCAGCACTCGCTGCGGTTCAACGCCGCTACCGGAGCAGGGACCTGGTGCTGTGTCACCTCCGTGTTGCTCATGTGCGTGATGAGTCGGTTTCTTTCCCACGCTGGAGTGAGAGCCCACGGAGCCACACGTACCGCTGTCACGGATGCAGGCAGAGAGGACGCGATCCCCGTGTCCTGGCCGCTCTATCCCTGCGTGCTGGCCGGCAGCTGCCCGCTCCTCCCGCACAGCTGTGCCCGCCACGATCCCTTCGCGGCGAGGCACCCGGTCCTCCCAGCCACGGCCCCGCAGGAAGATTAGAAAGAGATTTCTTTTCAATCTATACAAGAATTCACAAGTGTGAAGGGGAGACAAAAACATTCTTGAGCCGAGGGCACAATATTGTGCGAGGGAGGCCCGGGGGGGGCAGCGGGATTACTGTAGCGCAGCCCAGGGTCGCCTCACTTGCACCTGCTGTTTGCTGAAAGGCTGATGCTGAGCAACAAGCAGCTGATGCTGAGGCCCAGTTGTCAGCCTGAATGGGGGAAAAAAGGCTAGAGCAGCGTCTCGCCAAAGGGAAATGGCAGGCAGCCCAGTGCCAGCGGGAGGAGGGAGCTGGCAGTGGGTGGACGGCAGCCGGCTCCCCCTTGGCACGTGGAGCTCCGGGCAAACCCGGAGGTGTGGGTCTGCCTGAGGATCTGTCATTCCAAAGGCATCTAGGAGAATGGGGATGATCCTGAACCTCTGAAGAGGCTGAGGTTGAGAGCACGAGCTCTGCCCAAACCACCCTGCTGGCTCCAGCACTGAGCTACCACAATGGGTAGGAGATGATGTCCTCACCAAACCCAAAACTGAAGTAGCGCTGCTGCAGGGAACCCTGCCCTTGGCCACTGCTGTTCCCCAGGCAGGGGGAAAGGTACTTTTCAGGAAGCATTTCTTCATGGAAAGGGTTGTCCAGCATTGTAATGAGCTGCCCATCCAAGGGGTGGAGTCATCATCCCTGTAGGTGCTCAGGGAACAACTGGACCTGGCACTCAGTGCTGTGGTCTTGTTGACAAGGTGGGGATTGGTCACTGGTTGAACTGGATGATCTTGGACATCTTTTCCAACCTAAATAATTCTGGGATTCTCTGATCCTGCTGCTTCTGCTCACAGCCCCTGCTCTGGTAGGGACAATGACAGTGAGAAAGATGTGCCCTGCAACACAAGGATCAGAGTGGCACTTGGTTCACTCAGCATTGTCGCCCAGAGGTGCTGAGGCACCTTGAATTCTCTGGGCTCTACAATGAGCAATGAATCACCCTGCTCAGCTCATCCATGGAGCATCACTTCTGTCCAGAGCAGTGTCCACATGGAGCAGGGCAGAGAGAGAGCAGGGAGTTTCTGAAAGGTGTCGCAGTGGACTGAGGGGCTCAGCACAAGCACAGCATCCTCCTTTGTGGGGCTGTCTGGTGGCAGAGCTGGGACAGGCCAGAGGAGGATTTTGCAGCCCTCTGCTGCAGCTGCCTCCCAGAGGAGAGGGCAGGAGTGAGCATACTTTCCTGCAGCTATTGGCCAGATGAAAATAATCCATGTGCCCTGGGTATCTGCAGGGTGAAGGGGGCTGTATTGGATCGACGTTCCTCCCGTGAGCCAGCCTGTGCCACGGGCATCAGGAAACAGCCTATGTCCTCTCTGTGCCTTGTTGTAGAGTTTGGAGCTTCTCCGGAGGGACAGCAAGTCCAGTGTTGGTCTGAAGGAAAGGAAAGAGTGGTAGCTGCCTGGTCAGTGTGATGCAGAGGAGAAAAGAAAATGGTTATTTTTGCAGCCCACTGGGGTCCCTACTGTGATTTAGTGCTTGGGTCCTCCTGCTGGCATAAGGAGAGTGAACTGCAAGAGAGGGGATGGTCTGGCCCTATCCCTGCCAACCAGACATGCTCAGGAAATCCCCAGGGATGATTTTTTTGCTTGGGCATAGCTGAAGCTTCCAGCACTGGGAGCCTCCATGCAGCTCCCCTAGGCCCCATTTCCCCAAGGAGCCAGCGTCGCATCGGCGCTGAACACGCTCACCGGGGGCTGGTGTTCCCAAGAGCCAGCACTTCCAACACGGCTCCGCAGAGCTCCCTCGTGGGACCATGATGGTGTGCAGAACTCGAGGCTGGTAAGGTCTTTCCTGGATCTTTATGGGGACCATCTCCTGCTCTGGGGGCAGCCCTGGCTCTCACATCCTTGCTGAGATGGGACATCACTCCCTTTGCAGAGATCACTGTGTCCACGGGAGTAGCCACTATCTGCCTGGGACTTGGTACTGGTTTCTGTGCAGCACAGAGGAGCACCTCCCCCTCCTGTATACTTACTCAGCATGTTTTGGAAAATTGGAAGTCTTCAGGCAACTTCCACAGGCTGCTTTTGTTCTTAGAAAACCTCCTTCATCTCTGTTTTCTCCGTTGCAGCATCTCCAGGGAGCCATAGGCAGGATCGAGCCCTTTTTGCCTGGTGTCCTTTCCACACAGGTCAGGACCTCAGCACCCCTGAGTGCCCCAAAACTGCTGCTGGCAGCATACTGAGTCTCCCTTCCTCTGTTGCCAGTCCCGGGTCCAGCTGGAGGTGAACATCCTCAGAGGCAGGAATCCTTTGCCTCCTGCTTTTTGCTTGATTTGCCTTTGCTTCCAAGCCAGGGTGGAGAGAGGCTGTGCTCTGGCATGGAGCTCATGCCAGGAAGCTGCCAGGATCCACAGACAGGAAGATGATTGAAAAGCCAACACGTTCTAGCAGGGCTGGTTTGAGTTGGAAAAAGTCTGATTTTGGTGAAATGCAAAAAATGCTGCAAGTTCAGGCAGGTCCCACCCCTGGGCTGTGGTTTGTGAGTGCAGGGGTGGCCCTGAGCCCCCAAAACTCAGGTCCTTGGAAGGGCATAGAGGAGAATGAACCACAGCGTCCCTTGGGAAGAGAGGGCTCATGGATTAGCAAGATTTTGGGATTCCAGGGAATCCTTATCTCTGTGGTAGCTATGAGTTTGTCAGGGGAATTTATTTACCCTTGCCAGGTGAGCACCTTCCCCATTGGAAGGACTGGGCCATGCTAAGGGGTTAAGTAACTTGCCCAAGATTTCCAGGGTTGTCCGTAGCAGAGAAGAGCAAAAAATTTCGTGGGCTCCTGAGTCACCATCATTTTTGACCCGCCTCATGATTAAAAAACTGCAGTTTGGTGCTTCTGGGTGGTCTGGATTTTGCGTCCAACCATCAATGATTATTACACCTTTTCTCTATGGAATTAAAACACATTTTAGAGGTTCAACATATTCCCTTCCCTCCTAGAGCTGCAGGATAACCCAAACAGGCTCATTTCAAATACAGGTGGACCAATACCAAAATCAGTCTCATTTTCCACTCCCTGCCTGATATTGAGGTGGGATAAAGAGGTAGAAAAGCCACAGAACAGCCAAAAAGGAAAGGCTGAGCACAGTCTGCATGGAGGCAAGTCACTGCTGATCAGACCAGTGTCTTTAATTGCTGCATCTCTTCTGCCTGTGCCCAAGGATCTGATCCCAGGTGACTCCAACAGACAATGTCATTTAAATCAATTATCTCCCTATTTGGAGCCATCCACCCTCTCCCTCCTTCACTGTGCAGCCATGAGTCCCATAATTTATTCATCCTCGGCTGCACTTAAACATCTGCTCCGCTCCCATTTGAGTTTGGCAGAGCATTAGCTTTAAAATTTCATGAAATATAGTGCAGGTGGCAAAATCAGAAATTAAGGATTATAATCACGGCAAAGCCTGGTTGGTGAGCTGGCTCCAGCTCAGGGCAAGAGACACCAGGAGAACTCGTGGGGATTTAATGCCCCGAAGGTGTTCAAATCCCATTTTTATTTCCTTTTCCCAAAGGTTAGGGGGAATTTTACATCACCACTGTTCTTAGGTGCATGTTAAAGTGAGGGGAGCATCTTGTGCTCATTGCTCCTTGGGTTTTGTTGCTCCACTGCTGCTGCCACAAAATTTTTCTGGCCAGGGTGTTGTTTTTGAAGGGTGATGTGTCCCCTAAAAGGTGCCCAAAGACATCTTTGCCCACCAAATTTGGATTATCAGGATTTAATGATATCCTCCACCGTGGCTGTGCTTGTGAGAAGAAAGAACCATGCTGTAGCCATGCCACAGTTCCCTCTCCAGCCCTAGGGACAGGCCACAAAGTAGGGATGAGGTGCTGGAGCAATTCTGGTTTTAAGAAAAATCAGAAATCCATGTGTCCCCAATCCCTGCTTTCACCACAGAGCCACAACCCTCTAAAACACATTGGTTATCCGCAACAGTTCCCTGTGTTTATAGCTAATGAAGAAAGCTTTGGAAAGAAAATATTTGCTTTAGCAATTCCTCTTTCATCTATTAACTCAGTTTCCATTGTCACACAGCTGGGTCGGAAGGATGGAGGAGCAGGAGAGAGGGCAAGGGGTTGGCTGGGGAGGTTAGAGGGAATTGAGAGACCTCTATGAAGGTCATATCTCTGATTCTGTGCCTCAGAATCTGGCACTGATGATGCTGAGGAGCTTCAGGATCCAGCAATTTCTGAGCCATCAGACATCCTGTCCCACAGAGCAGATCAACTCCTGCTCCTCTTCCCAAGTGTTAAGAGGAAAACCAAGGGGATTATTTAGTGCTCGGCTGCGCTTTGATGCCTGGGAAGCTTCTGGAGTATGGGAGGTTTTACATCTATTGAAGTACCTGGCAGATAACCAGGTGATAAAAGAGCCAGCATGGGTTTGTCACACAGAGATCACATCAAATCCTTGAATCCCCCTCTTTGCTGAGGAAACTGGATGTGTGGATGAAGAAGCTGAAATGAGACATAGCCTGACTTTAGGGAGGCTTTAGACCTCATATGACATTTTGGAAACGCAACAAGGCTGTTTGGGCTGGACACAGACCCACTGTGCTGCACAGTTTGCTGGAAAATTCTCTCCCAAAGGCACAGCCAAGCTCCAGCCTTGGCAAGACTCTGAGGGGCTTCCCTCCACACCAGCCTCCTGTGTGGTCCCCTGTGTTCAATCTCCCTGGATCAAGGGTGTTGTTTTCAAGAGAGGAACCAGTCAGCTCTCCAAATCCAGTCCCTGTGCAGCGGGAAGGACTTACCTGGATACCACCAGCCCTCAGTGCTAGGTGAGGAGGCACCAGTCTGGGCAGCCCAGGGTTGCACAGTTTCTAATGTGACAGAGAACAGCACATTTGGTACAGAGATGATCCACTCAGACCCAAATTGAGGGCAAGGCATAGGTGTAAACATGCACTGATGGAATTTTCAGGTTATGCTTTGAAGTCTCAAGGACAGGAGGAAGGGAGGAGCCATCTTCAAGGGTTTGGGGCTTCAGTTTTGTTCAGTTTATGGAAGGAAAACAAGTTGGGGGAGAGAAGGTGACTTTTAACCAGTTTTATCTCCACAGGTTTGGACAAGGCTCCCATCAGGACCTACTTTGTTCTCCATTTTATCTTTGAAACTTCGTACAGCTCTGGATTCTCACAGGGCAAAATGAACGTTACACTAAGTGACAACTTTTCCTCCCATAAACTCAGAAAGGTGCTTTTATGGAGTGGGGCCTGGCTGGAACCTATACCAGTGTTCTGGGCAGACCAGTGTCCCAATTCCCCCTGGTTTTGGGGATAAGGCAGGGCTGGGACAATCTCTGACCACAGTGATAGAATAAGGAGGATTTTTCAGGGTTGCTGCCCTGAGGTGAAGTTTGGGAAGTTCTTACCACACCAGCCCCTCAACACCCAAATGCATCCTCAAAACCCTGCTGGGGATGTTTGTACTTCAAAGGCCTCCACTAGATCCTGCGTAAGCCCAGGCACAAACTTGAGGCTGCAGGGAGCCCTGGGTATGAGTTCCTGGGCAGGAAGCCTGTTTTGGGGTGTCACTGTGGGTATAAAGAGCTGGGGACAGCAGGATGGGACCTGGATGTGGATGGGTAATGCCGGGGAAGGTTGTAAATAGGACACAGTGGGACTGTCAGTACCTGGGGACCCCAAGGTACAGATCCAGCACTTCCATGTACCCCCAATGAGCCAGGCTTGCCCTTGAAGCCATTTGGTTTCATTTCCAATTCAGAAACCAGGTCCCTGTGAGTGCAGAGCTGTCGCTTTGATGGAGCAATCTGTAACTTCCCTGGCTAATTGTCAAAGCACAGCACCCAATCCAGGGCACTCTTCCCTCGGGAAAGTGACTTCTCCTACCTGAACTGGCAGGAGAGCAGCCCCAGAATTGGGAACATTGCATCATTCCCATGGCAACAGCCTGTGAGGCTGCGAATGGAGAATTATGACTTTGTTCCCCGTTCTGGCACGAAGAGAAGCTGGGCTTTATGGGATTAAGCAGATCCCAGCTCAAACATGCAGGGTACCACTGGAGGGAATAATGAATAGTAATAGCAGAATAAATGGGTTTTGATCCAAGGCTCTGTCCAAACAGTATGAACAACCCACTTTGTTTAAGTTTGGTCGGTTTCCAGGCTGAGTGTGAACCCACTGCGGGTTTCTGAGCTGGGACACAAGCAAGCCTGTGCCACCATTCACTTCATGAACACTTCTGAGGAATAAACTGGTCATTAAATATGAGGCCAAGAGTGATCACTGTCATCCAGGGTCTCCTGAATTAAAGTTCCCTTCAGGCACCTTTGTATCTCAAAAGAGCAGAAATCTTCTCACTTCAGGAATACTTCGATGGACTACAAGTCCTCATGTGAGGATCTAATGAGGATATTTGGGTTAATGACTATTTTTGCAAGGGCTGCAGCAGCCAGGACATAGGAATAAGCCTGTGGCTGAGCAGCCATGGGGCCCGTATTCTCCTCTGCAGCAGCTCCCCCATTGTCTGGCACCCCTGTTATCCCTCACTCCATCCCATGGGAAGATCCTGCCATGTCCAATGGACATGGGGAGACATGGGGACAGGACCTCAACATCGATGGCTGTGGTAGCTCTGCCTGTTTTCCAGCTTTTTGAGCATGGCTGTTTCTCCCCTGCCATGGTGTCTCTGCACCAGGGTTTTTCTGTGCTCTCCCCACAGCACCAGCACTTGCTTGATGATCGGTCCCCTGACAGCCCTGTGCAGCCTTGTCCCTCAAAACCCATCCTGTGTTTCAAACTCTGGAGGAAATGGTGTGCTGACCCTTCCTTTTTTCCTTTCCTTTTTGTCTCTCACTGCTATCAAACAAGAGTGAGGAAAGGTGTAGGAAAGGAAATTAAGGAGGTGCTGCCCACCCAGGACGCAGCATTTTCCCCAGTCAATTGCACATCCTCTAGATCCATCCTCACTCCAGATGACTCTCCACAGCAGCTCCAAATCCCTGAGCACTGCCTGATTTACTTCCCATAGGAGGCGCCATCACTGGACAAACCCTCCTTTGCTTCCATCTCTCCCTTTCTGAGTATTTGTTTTTTTAAGCCAACCCCTCAGGGATTCAATTTCTGTGCAGAATGTGGGGATTTAACTACACAGCCCATGTTAATGCTAATAGGATTATCATAGAATCATGGAATTGTTTAGGTTGGAAAAGACCTTTAAGACCATTGAGTCCAACTGTTCCCCCGGCACTTGCAAGGCCACCGCTAAACCATGTCCCCAAGAGGGAGATTTGCACAGGGGAGCTCCAAACCTTCCCACCAGGTGCCTGATGTATGGCCAATAAGGAACGGAGATGCAGCAGGTTCAGACTGAGTGTTGAGCCCAAATTTAACCCCTGACCCCTGGGATGAGGCAGCGATTAACAGGGGTGGGTGTGGGTGTGTGGGTATGTGGGTGTATTTTCCCCCAACACTGAGATGTTGTTATTGTCTTAATGAAGATTTTGGAGCTTTTCCTGATGTCCCACAAAAAGCCCACAGAGATATCAGTTCCTCCTTGTGCTGATCTTGTCTTCAGCTGCTGAAAGTAAGGAATGAAAAACAGTCCTCAGGGCTGAAAACATCTCTGACTGGGACTCTGGGTGGGCCTCAGGGTGCTAGACATCTTTGGGAGCTTGGGGACAAGGAAACAGTAAAGCACCCAGGAGTGATGTTTCCTATTCACATAGGAAATTAGGAATGTCCCTGTGTCCCTGTGCTGGCAGGAATGTGAAGGAGCAGACACATCTCCCCCACTGAGGAATGTCCCTGTCCCCATGTCCATGTGCTGGCATGAGCTCCCACCCACCTGAGGGATACAAAAGAGAGATGAAGATTTCCTGCTGATGCAGCCATTTCTCTGGAAATACAGATTGGCTGAGTGGTGCCTCTGGGATTCCTTGTTAGGTTTTTCCTGTATTAATTCTGTGCAAGGGAGTACAAGCAGCCATGGGTTTGTTCCCACTGATTTTTCCAAGCAGACCACAGCTGAAGTGTTTGCCCCAGCCCAACAACCCACAGAGGGGTGAAGGACCGGTGCTGGTTCTGCCGCAGCCCATCCCACAGCACAGATGGTCCCATAATTGCTACTTTCTTTCCCACCCTGACTTTCTGGGACATGTGTTTTGCATTGCGATCCCCTCAGCCTCCCTGGTTTTGTGAATCGCACTTAATAAAAGAATGGCTACCTTGGGAACGCAAGGCAGGACATTTATCCTTCCTGTGCATGTGAGTTTGTCACTCCCTGCCACGGCCCAGCTCATAAAGCGAAGTCCTTGCTTTTAATCCTGATTTTGCAATGTACTGAAGCACACACATTCACCTCCATTCACCATAACACTCAGGGATGTTATTAACTCTTAGTCCTGTGGTTTTCTGCTTTAACCCAGTCTCATTTCCTGATTGTGCTGGTCCGCACTGAGCTATTCTCATTGTTCCTCTGTTTTTTCCATCCATCAATAAATTATATATATATATAATATATTCCTTACTAAAGCACTTTAAAGTGTTAAGATGAGAGGTAAAATAAGAAATAGAACACAGCAATCCCCTTTCATTTGCTGAACTTCCTTGGCACTGCTGCTTCATAGACAATATCGGATACAAACAGCATATATGAACTTATCTAAAACTAAAATAAATTAAAATAAATGATAAATTAAACCTTTGTAGCAGCAACGGCACCAAAAAGCTGCAGATGATTCCCTGAGACACCAATACAGTAATTTGGATTTTTCCAGGTAGGTAATGAGATCCTGTGTGACAGCTCTGTGCTGGCAGAGCCCTCTCCTCCAGCCTGAATCCCTTCTGGCTTCTTCTGATGGAAAAAGGGGAATATTTCACCCAGCTGAAAACGAGCAAATGCTGATGTTTAAACAGAAATCTCAGAGGAAGCTGCCTCTGTAACCACAGCTGGTTTGCTGCAGACCTTAACACTCACAGCCAATTTGCTTTTTTGGTGTAATAGAATTCCAAGTCAGTCCATGGAGCTCCACCAGGGATTCATTTGGCCTTTTGCAGTTACTGGGTTAACCCTGGAAGGGGGAAGGAAAGGAGAGGACCACCAAAACCCATTTCTTTGCCAGCAAGCCAGTGCAGCACCAGCACCTTTTCTGCGGAGACATGGGGAGGGATGGGATCACACTGCTGGATTTGGGGATGTTTCTTGGTGGGGGATATGCCTGGAAAAGGCAGAATCCCCATGGGATGCAGCTGAGATGTGCTGAATTAAAGACTTTTTAACCCAGCCCTGTCACTGCAGCCAGACAGGGGACACATAAAGACCCAAGGATGGGTTTATCCCCATCTGTGGCCACGAGGCTGTTTGGGAAGGTGGGGCTGGCCATCCTCCCCCTCACAGATGTGCCGGGCTCTTTCCTGCAGCCAAGTCCTTCCCTGAGGCCCGGCCAAGGAACCAGTCAGTGCAGGATCCTCCACACTGCTGCTTTTAGTGTGTGAGCTTACTCGGATTAAGGCTGTTGCTCAAGCTTCGATGTCTATTTGCAAGCTGCCGGTGCAATGGAAGCTCTCCATCGGTTTGTGGCTGTGCAGGAAGCTCTGGTGTTCCCAGGGACACACTTCCTCCCCACTTGGATTAAAAAGAGGTGCTGCCAGCCTCGTGCCATCACAGACACCAGAGCTCCAGATTCTTTTTCTCTGTCCTTGCAGCACTGCTGGGGGATTTTTCCTCTTGGATTTCCTGTGACTTTTTAAAATTCACCACAGTTGCTCCTGAAAGTCAGAGAGCTCAGAGCATGCAGTGCAAACACCCTTCTCCCAGCCAGACCCACAGTGAGATGCTGGGGCTCTTCCCCATTCACCTGTGGGACAACTAAAGTTTTTACTCCTGGAACTCAGAGTCAGAAAATGCAAAGATCCTTTTCCCTGTTTTCCCTGTGTTAACAGTAAAATCCTCTTTTTCCTTCTTTCCCTTTAGCACTGGCTCAGCTGTGTGTGTCTGTCCCACCCCAGCACCTGGATGTGAGGGGTGCAAGGAGGGACAATCTTTTAATCTCTGCTGGTTCCTGGCCCAGCTCTCCCATAGCCATGGGACTTCACAGCCCCTTTTACCAACAGGTACAACCTCAGCAAGGTGCTGCCACAGCCCAAATTGTGAGCTGTGAACAAAGATCCTTGTCATGCTGCTGTTCAGGTAGTCTATAGCACTGAATGTTATCCCTTTCCCAAAAAACAGGCCAGAATTTGGGGTAGAAAGATCTCGTGTTGGGGCTTTGGTGGTTTGTTCTTCCCAGTTAATAAGGGGAGAAAAAGCCCAAATGCTGAGTCTTGGCTGTGTCACTGCTTGACAGAGGCTGGAGCCTGGCAGACACACAGATATATTGCTCTGGAATCAGCAATTAGCTTCCTATTTTTCCCCCTCATCCCTCTGAGAAAGGGACAAGGAAAGGCCCCACTTCAGAATAAATTAGTATCTCAAAAGAGAAGGAGCTCTGCAGATGGCTCCATTGTGCTTCACATTCTCGTGCAACTCTGAAGCACACAGTTCCCCATCCTCAACCTTCCCATTGTCCAGATGTTCTCCTATTCCAAACACCTGGAAAAGGGAAGGTGGCCTCACCTCCACTTTCCCCAAAAAGCAGCTGTTAAATAGTATTTGTCATCAAAGTTCAGCATGAATTTTGCCCAAGTGTATCCCTCTGGAACACTATGACACTGTGGGTTTACTGCTTGAGTTGCAGAGGGGTTTCAGAACTTTGGAATTCCCAGATCCTTCACTTTCCTGCTCAAATATCGTTCTGTTTAGCTATGGGAGTGTGAGGTGGTAGACTTTGGAAGTCCCTTGAACACATCTAACAACTGGAGTAAGTGTGCTCTGTGTAACACCAAAATTGAACTCTGATCTCAGAGTGCTGTGATTTCCCTCCTGTTCCTGTGGCCCACAGCAGAGGGAAGAACTCTAATAAAATATCATTTTTAGGGAACAATTTGGCAGCACTATGAGCTGCCTTCGCTTTTCAGGTGGGGAGCAGCTCTGGTCTGAGGAGACAGAACCTTTGTTCTTGTGGAGTGGCTCTTGGTGATGTCCAGCTGCATTAAATAGAGCTTGGAAAAATCTCATCCAAAGGGCTGTATGTCCAAAGGGCAGCAGTGAAATGGGGTAATTACAGAATATCCTGAAGTGGAAAGGATGCACAAGCATCATCCAAGTCCAACTCGTAAACAATATCAGAGAGCTTTTAAAGAGAGTTGCCCTACTGCACCTTGAGGGCTTCCAGGGGTGTAGGCTGTTAAAGTTATTTATTATTCTCTGATCCATCACCAATGACTGGTATTTGTTTCAGGAATCAGTGTCTCCAAATAGCTGAATTTCCTCTCAGGCTTCTCCTGTGTAACATCTGGATCCTACAATAATCATACCAGTGCTTGATCTGCTCTTGTTTGCAAGATCCCTGCGGACCACCAGAACAAGGCAGGAAGTATTTCAGGCTCTTAGGTCTCCTGCAGCTTAGTTGAATTTCAAGCAGATCATCAGGGTGTCACCCTCATTGTATGTAATTTATCTCCTGGAGCCCCATGGGCTGCTTCTTCCATGTGCCAGTTCCTTCCCAGCTGTTTCCCAAATTTAAAAGAAATAGGACAAATTTGTTACAGGCTCCCCAGGGAAGCAGTCATAGCTCCAACCCTGAGAGAACTCAAGAAGTGTTTGGACAATGCTCTCAGGCTCATGGTGGGATTTTGGGGGCTGTCCTGTGCAGGACAAGGAGTAGGGCTCGATTCCTGTGGATCCAACTCAGGAGATTCCATGATTCTATGGAAAAACCCCATTTTGCAACTGATGGAGGGGCTTCAGTGATGGGGATTGTGGTACTGCTAAAGATACTGATCAAAAAACTTCCGTGGCTTGTTGGGTCTGCTTTAGGACTTTAAACACATTTTTCCAGGGAAACATGGAGTTTTCCAGATGTTTTCATTGCTGCCATGGCTCACCTGTTGGTAAGACCGAGGAAGTCATGGACACCTGATTGTCCCAGTGAGGACAGGCTCTGTGGGAAAGCTCTGGGACACCTGAGACTTCCCTGTTGGCCTTTTTTCCCCTAAAATGGAACGGGATATTCCCTGACTCACAGGCTGCACAGGGACAGCTACCACACAGGGGATGTCCGTGGCCTTTCCAGTGCGCACCTCGGGGTGGGAATGATGGGCACTCAAACCCGCTCTGCATTTTGCCTCTCCTCCCTGGCAGCTCTCAGTGGAGCTCCCGCGGACCCCTGGGACTTCCAACTTTCCCAGAGTTTGCACGCAGGGCTCGGTTTAAGTGTGACTGCCCCCGGGATGCGCCGGGCTCACCCGGGAGGTGTGAGGGCACCCCGGGAGCCTCTGAGGGACCCACGGCGGGGGCCCTAACAGGCGCGCGGGGCCGCCTCACGCTCCCGTCCTGTGAGGGAATCGCGGCCATCGGGGGCTCCCCCAGTGCTCCGGCGGGGCGGTTATCCCGGTTTTCCCGGTTACCCCGGTTATCCCGCGCCACGGGCGGAG